>VWZE01001525.1:120625-150158 GCA_013396675.1 Eubucco bourcierii | reverse complement strand
AAAAGAGGGGGAGGGGGAAAGTTACAGTGATGCTCTTTGGCTCACTGGTGTAAAGCTATGATTCCTTAAACTGTTAACATTTTAAAGGTTTAATGTCTTATAGCTCTCTGAAGTATTTACAGTGTGATGTCACTTACCTATGAAATGAAACTATTAGAATTTCAGCAAAAATACCGTTTCATCATGTGAAAGGATATGACTGAAAGAAGCAGGGCTTTGAAACTTCTAGGCTTTAAACTGTTTAGAATCAAGGAGTTTTAATCTCAGTTTTTCTTATTTCTGATTTTTTTTTTCAGAATAACTTTTTAAATAAAGCATTTTCCACATATTTTTCTCATATTCTGCACTTTTCTGTGATATATAGGTTGTCCATAGTATAGATTTCTCTTACATTATGGGAGTGTGGAAGCAACTGCATATTGCAGAAATGCAGATTAAAGTAACAGTTTCTCCTAGTTTATCGTAGTGGGTGATACTAAATTGAGGTGTAATGTCTGGACTGCTTGTCCTAGTTTCACAGCCTTGGAAGCAACACATCCCATTAGTAGCTCTTCCTTTTACATGCTTTCTAAATATATCTCTTAGTTGAACCTACTACATCTTCTAATTTAAAAAAAAAAAAAAAAAATCCACAGACCATTTTGGTAGGCATGGCATAAAATCTCATCAGGTAAGAGTAAATAATGAAAAAAGAAATATTGATACATGCTTTTTTCCTTGAGTCTTCATTTTTTACTTTCTCATTGCTACTCAATCAGAGTTATATGGTACCATACCTAACAACTAGGTGTATCACCAATGAGACCTTTCCTGGTGCTTTCTTAGTCACTGATACTGTGGGAATTCTGCAGTATAGGCCTTCCTCAACCATTTTAATTATTGGTAAAACTATAGGTTAAAGTTTTTCTTTTCTCTATCACCAGTAGCACCAATAGCTTTGTGAAAGTCGGCAGAGAACTATTTGGATCAGTAATTTTTACTGGTACGCTGCTTCACTATACGGTGACTCAGAACAGCCTTCAATTGCTGTCTGAATCTGAATCTTTTCTTATAAATCATGGAATCACACAATCATGTAATGTTAGTGTTTGGAAGGGACCTTTGAAGATCTAGTCCAACTCCCCTAGTATAGCAGGATCACCTAGAGTAGATCACACAGGGATATGTCCAGGCAGATTTTGAATGTCTCCAGAGGAGACTCCACAGCCTCTCCGGGCAACCTGTTCCAGTGCTGTCACCCTCAGTGAAAATGTTTTTTCTTATGTTTGGGCAGACCCTCCTATTCTCCAGCTCGCACTCGTTGCCCCTTGTCCTATCATTGGATATCACTGAGCAGAGCCTGGCTCCATCCTCTTGGCACTCACCCTTCACTTATTTATAAACATCAATGAGGTCACCCCTCAGTCTCCTCCAAGCTGAAGAGCCACAGCTCCCTCAGCCTTTCCTTGTAAGTAGATGTTCCACTCCCTTAATCATCTTTGTGGCTCTGTACTGGACTCTTTCAGGCAGATCCCTGTCATTCTAGAACTGAGTGGCTGAGAACTGAACATAGTATTCCAGATGTGACCTCACCAGGGCAGGGTAGAGGGGGAGGAAAATATCTCAACCTACAAACCACATGCTTTCTAATAAACCCCAGGATGCCATTGGCCTTCTTGGCCATGCACATTGCTGGCTCATGGTCATCTTTCTCCATCCATTGGATTTTTCCTGTGGTTGTGAAAGAGAAGAATTATATGCCACCTCAGCCTTTACTTGTTCCAATGCTAGAAAAGACAGATTATTTCTGCCTAATTTTGGAAGCCTCCACATTCTTTGATCATTCTTGCAGTGCTTCTCTAGACCTAGTTGTGATCCTGCTTTTCTGAAGATGGTTGACTAAAGTTATACAGGCAAAATATCCCACTGATGTGTTATATGTCAATTACAGTTTCTGATCTACCTTGTATGTTCATACTGATGTTCAATAATGATATTTATCTGTTTCATTCTTGTGTCTTATTCATAATCATCCAGGGATCAGCTAATAAACCTAGCTATTTCTTCTTCTTGGTTATTCCCAACTTAGGAGTTCTTGGCTTACAACAGCTACTCTTATTTATGATCCCCAAGTGAGTGACCTTGCACTCCATTCAAATTCATCATTTTTCCACAAGACCATCCAGTTAGTTCAGTGTGATACTCAGTCTGCTTCCAACTTTGTGTCATCAGCATGTGTGTTGGATCTTGGTTAAATTATTACACGAGACATCCTAAAACCGATTCCTGAAGAACCCTGCTATTAGTTTTAATCCCCTCTGACATTTTGGCTTTCCAAGAAGATACTTTGCAGTTTTTGTTTACTTACCTTTAAAATTAATATCCTTATATTTTACTACTGAATACATATCTTTTCCATGCTTACTAGAATGCAAACCGACTTTTCAGAGCTGACAGCATAAGAAGGAATAATTTTTAAAAACAGAGATAATTTTGAAAAAGCTATTGCTACTTTGTTGCCTTTGTTGTATGTCCACTTAATTTATTTCTATCAGCTATGGCCATGATTTTGACATTATATGCATTCTTTTATGCAGATCTAATATATTAATTTCAGTAATGTAGCATGGGTACTCTTTCGTACTTGTTTAGGGATATCACAAATTATTCCAGCAGTCATGAAACAGAAACATTTATGCAAGTCAGTAGTTGTTAAGATGCTAGGAAAAATGACAAAGAAAAATGACATCCTGGTGGTGGGACAAGACTACTCATGACTAGAGAGAACCTCGCCTAGCATGTTGGCTAATAAAGAAAGGATCTGCTTAAAAACAATGAAAGGCCAAATGCACACTGTTGGGACTTCAAATAAGAAGTCAAGAGAATTTGTGACACTAATACAGAGATTAATAGACAATCTCTAGCTCCATCTGTCTTCAGACAGTCTTTAGATGAGCAGTTGACTGGAGGTCTAGCTAAAACAAGCTATTCTTATGTTTTGGTATGGCAGTCATGCTACAAAAATAGTTTTGTTAGTTTTGTTTACTGCGAGGTTTTTTGGTTTTTTGTTTTTTTTTAATTTGCATCTGCCTAGTGTGTTTTTGCAGAGAGAGTGCATTTAAGTGCTGAAAAGACCTAAGTTTAAGAATGTCTGGTTCCAGCTCTTGGTTTGTTTTACTGATCTTTTTTGTTAGGTCAAAAGTTTAGCCAAATGGAATTTTATTTGTTTACTGGAATCTGTAAAAAACACAAAGACGATTCACAGCAAGATTTGGTGAACTAACTCAACCCTGAATTTTCTGCCATTGTATTAGCTGGAAGCTCTGCAAATGATGTTTTAAGAAGCCGCAAAACCTGACATTAGCTTCACCCTTTGCAGCGCTCCTGTAAACCACTTGGTTTTCTCCTGCTTGTTGCTTGAGAAATGTTTACAATATGATTTGAAGTTTTTTAGGCCTATAAACAAGTTCTAAGGCATAGTATTACGTCAGTTTTCCCATATTGCAAGCTGTTCCATGATGTGTACAGGAACTGATTTATCTCCTAAACACATTATTTTGTAAATTATGAATTTAAAAATACACCCTGAATTATGACAGTTTATTAAAAAATCTGAAATTATATGAAAATTATCTGAAAATAGAAGTAATTTTCTTATTACTGAAAATCAACATGTGTTATTTTCTGTATTACATTTCATGGTTTGTAATCTAAACACATTAAATTAAAAAAAAAACCCAAAAAAACAAACAAGAAAAAAGAAGAGTGCGTGCCTACATTTGTGCATAGCTGATCGTGTCTGACAGAAAAGCATAGCTGATGTTAAACTTCCCAAGAGCAAGATCTACTGATGGAGATGTGTGAAAAATAGAACAGTGTCTGGCTTATTTTCTCTGAGCAAGATGCAAAGATAGACCAGATTTTCAAGCTGAAAGTTATGTGTTTTTCTAGTGGGCAAGTGATTCAAAAAGTTGCAGATAATTTAAAACTCACTGATAAATTTGCTTACTATTTTAGCTTATTTTCTGTGTGTTTCAGTGAACTCTCCTGGAACTATCTTTTACTCATTGTATATAAATTGATATTGCTGCAGTTCTGAAAAACTGGAGATTGATTTAGAAAAAAAAAATTAAAAAGTTACATTTTCTTTAATTTACAATGCAGTAGGGTTTCGCACCCCATCTTCTCCATTTAAGTTGCAACAGATTCAAAGCTGATTTAAAGGAAGTACATAATGGAATCATAATTACTCCAGAAACTTGAAGAGGTATTTATTATTTTAAACTGAAAGGCTACTCTGTGCAAGGCAAAGCATCTTCAGATTCTACCACTTTTGACCCCAATTGACTTTAGTCTGAAGTACAATCAGAGAATTCAGTTTTTACAGAGCAAGGGTGATACTGGATCTGCTTAATCTATGTAGTGTACAGTGTAAATGTCTACATCTGAGATCATCTAGACTCCACATACATTCAGCAGAGAGAAATTCTGCAGAGCAATTATATCATCCTCAGGTAGACATAGAAAGTAAGTCAAGTGAATGATGACAAAGAAGTACTTATTTCTCAACATGAATTACAAAAAGATCATAGAGTGACAAACTCAAATGGCAACATCTGCATTTTAAGTGTCTATATATATGGAAGATAAGAAGCCTTTTTATTGACCTATGGGAATGAATGTTTACTAAGAAGCATGCAAACTTTTTCCTTGTGTTGACTTTTAAAATATTTAAAACATCATTGATGTTAAATATTAGATGTGTTTTCTAAACAACTATTGAAGTATTAAATCTTTGTTTTTAAACCCAAGAGCTTTTCCTAAAGCATTCACAAGGAATTTATTTATCAGTGGTTCAGCTGGTAGATAGTTTTCTGTCCTATTTTTGATTTAAGGAATCTTTATTGCTATATGTCTCCTAGCTCTCTAACACAAAGCCTGTTTTCATTTCATTACTTGAAATAGCAGTCATTCTTTCCTTTATAATAATTAATTTAGAAATACATTATCTGAAGAACATTTTTTTTTGCAGAAGTATCAGTGTTTCAGTAGATAACTGGAAATTTTACTTCATCTTGGACAAAGAGCATAAGTTTTACACAAGCTACATTGCTGACCTTTCTGTGCTCAGTAGAATACATATATTTGCTTTTCACCAAGGGTCTCACTACTGCTTTGAAGTGCTCTCCAGGCTTGGGGTAGTAGTCCTGCAACACTACTTCAGGAGAAACGTGAAGGGCAAACCCCTCTTTCTTAGTTGTAAGAGTAGCTTAAATAACCAACGAAGACAGAAATGGTGTGTTTAAACATAGAAATAGCTGTATGTTCATTTATCTATGCTCTGCTAGAGGAGAGGAGCCTATATGATGTGGTTGAAGGAACTTGAAAACAATTAACACCTTAAGGTGCCTCGTCCAGACAAGATCAGTCTTAACATCTCAAACATTGCCACGACTAATACTTTCCTTCAAGTAAACCTGTTTTGCGGCAGAGTAAGTCAAAGATACAACCTTGTTTCCTGTTGTCTGCAAGTGTTTTTCCTTTCTGTACTGCTCATGGGGAGAATTAGAGTTTGACCCTATTTGCTCTCTCCCAATATGCTGTGAATTAAAGGAAAGTAGTGTAAGTATGGCTCTGATTGCTTTAAGGTTAAAAACAAAAACAAAGCCAAAAATCAACCAAGTCATCAAAGTTCATGGACCTGAGCTGTGCTTCTGTTGAATGCTAGAGTCATTCATCTGTGTGTATGTCACTGCACCAGACTATGTATGAGTAGTATGAATCTCTACTACAATACTATCTGTCTTCTGATTAGATGCTACTTTGGCTGTTTCTGAAACCATAAGTATTAGGGAAACTGCTAATTGCTCTTAAGTCACATTAGTCTTTTATAGTATAGGAACTGAAATTTAAATTGACCCTTCTAAACATTATTATTAGTGATCCTGAAAGCTGAATGACTTAGCAGACACAAGTTTAAAGCTGAGATTGAAAAGTTACTTGAGAGAGTAAAGCCAGTAGTGGAAAATGTAGATCTGTGACTTGGACTTGCTCACAGTATCTTTTTCAAAATGTTATGTTCAAGATATTACTTTTATGAAATTGCTTTTCTTGTCCACTGTGTTGTGCTATGTTTGAAGTCCCTATAGGCACGTCAGCTTAATAATTATACTGTACTTGTTCAATTCCTTATAACAAAATTCATTCAAATATTTGAGACAGTTTCTTTTGGTTGTTGCTGTTGCTGTGTTCAGTTCTGATTCACACATATGGAATTCACAGGTTTAAGTAGTTCGTACATCTGTACTTTGTAGAAGATGTTTGTAGCTTAAGAGGATACAGTTTAATGTTCTTTGGGTTTTTTGGGGCCTCTTGTGTGTTTTACTGTCTTTGCTTGTTAAGATTTCTCCCAAAATAGGCAGCTTGGGAAAAATCTTGGGGAGTATAGCAATTATTGACATTCCATAGGTAGGTGTGATGAAACCTTCAGCACTATATAGTGTACTGTGTTAGACTGTCACCTGACAAAACTTCCTCTGCAGATCATGTATATTGTCATAGCCTTACTTTATCATTTTAAAATTCAGGCAGTCATCAACACCACAAAACTAACTTTTGAGTGTTTGAAATAACAGAAGAGGAAAAGCTGTCCATAATCACAGAATGTCAGGGGCTGGTAGGGATTTCAAAAGATCATTCAGTCCAACTCCCCTGCCAGAGCAGGATCACCTATACCAGATCACACAGGAATGCATCCAGGTTGCTTTTGACTATCTCCAGAGAGGGAGACTCCACAACCCCCTGAGCAGCCTGTTCCAGTGTTCTGTTACCCTCACAGTGAAAAAATTCCTCCTTATGTTTAACTTCTACACCTCAGCTTCCACCCCTTGTCCTGCCATTGGGCATCAATAAGAATGAACTCTGATACCTACCATGTTAGAGGATTACAACTACTGATCTAAGATTCATGTGTCTCACATGGTTTATCGGTACCATTTTTTTCCTGCAATCTGTTTAACTGCTATGGTTTTAGGAGGACATAGAGGGTCATTTGTCTTTCATGACTGTTTTGGGTATTTCCAGGCATTCTTCTTAAAGCTTGTTGTTTTAGCAGTAATGCTAAACATAACGTGCTTGCATGGACAGCACTTATCCTATCATGTTTCATAGTGCACAAATATGGCACCTGCTTGTGCTCATGCACAATCATTCATTTAATTTCCAGTTTAATATAGTTTACTGCTTCTGTGGCTTGGAAATAAGGTCTTGGGGGAGTAGAAATAATGCTTGACAGAAAAAAAAAAATCAATGTAAAGAAGCTTTTTTGGGAAGGAATCTGATTTTACTAATTGTGACGTGAATTGATACTTCATCCAGTCTACTGCTAAGAGATTTAGTGTAATTCATTTAGGTTTTAGTTGTGACATTTTAATATCTGAGTAGCTATGTAGTAGTAGTAACATAATTTAATATTAGATGTTACTCTTTGAAGAATCAAGTAGATTGTCTTGTTCTTTGCAGAAATGACTGTCTCTAGTGCAGTTTTACATATTAGCAAACTTTTCTTTACCCCAGTAGCCCGCTTACGTAAAGTCCAAGTTCAAATGGTGTTTATGCATATCAACACAAACTGTAAACTTGATAGTTCATTTATCTGCTAAAGAATGATGGTTCATTAACTTTCATATTTCAGTTCTTCCCACCATTTTCAGTGAAACTCCATCATTTTATAAGTAGTAAGTACTATTGAGTCAGTCTTGTTTGCTGGTAATATGTAATGAAGAATTAATGCCAGTGTGTAATTTGATTTCCTGTTCTGTTTCCATTTAGTTAGAGCTCCAGAACAGTAAGAACACCAAAATGCCCATGAAGAGAGAAAAGTGAAGGTAGCTGATATGGAGGTGCTTATGATTTAGCACTTCCTCCAAGTATGTTTAAAAAACCCAACCCTTTCTGTGCAAGATGCATCTAGTTAGCCTTGGGCTATTTAAGCTACAAAGGAAGTTGAAG
This sequence comes from Eubucco bourcierii, assembly GCA_013396675.1. Classification (NCBI taxonomy): domain Eukaryota; kingdom Metazoa; phylum Chordata; class Aves; order Piciformes; family Ramphastidae; genus Eubucco; species Eubucco bourcierii. The sequence continues at coordinate 142,169 of VWZE01001525.1, read as the reverse complement.
ACTGTATTATTATTAGTTTTTTTAGTTTTCATGATGAAATTGGGATCATAATTGAGTTTTTATTCAGCATCTAGTATATGGAAAAATAAAGTCTTGAGGTGTCTGGGGCTTCTTAGTCTGGAGAAGACTTAGAGGGGGTCTAACAAATGTTTGCAAATATCCATGAGGGCTGGGTGTTATGAGGCAGGGGACAGGCTCTTCTCACTTGCTTCCTGTAATGGGATGAGGATATAAGTTGCAGCACAGGAGGTTCCACCTCAACACAAGAGGGAACTACTTTACTGTAAGGGTCATAGGGCAGTGGAACAGGCTCCCCAGAGAGGCTGTGGAGCCTCCTTCACTGGATACTTTCAAGGCCTGTGTGGATGTGTTCCTCTGTGACCTGAGCTAGATCCTGCTCTGGCAGGGGGATTGGACTTGATGATCTCTTTGGGTCCCTTCTTCCAGCCCCTGGCATCCTGTGATCCTGCGATCTTAGATTTCTGTCTTTTTGCAGTTGGCTATGACGGCATGGAGGAATAATTCACAAATATAGATGCGCTTTCTTTTCTAATGAGAAACGTGTTTTTAGGTATTTTAGGCTCACGTGGTGTATGGAGATGTACTTAACTGGCACTTTCAATTTTATTTAAAATGGTAACTGTGAATAATGAATTCATATATACTGTATTTGAACCTCTGTAAGTGGCTTCCTTCAAAAGGGAGGCGGGATTACATAATCCCCAAAGTGTCTATCTTTGTATGTATTTTTGAGAATTCGAGAGTTAGATTAGGATTACATGTAAATTGTAACAGAATTAAGTAACAAAGAAATGTATGGCATTGATAACCAGGCTGTCCAATCTGCTTCTCAAATTCCAACTCTTTAATTATTTAAAGCTTGTAGAGTTTTCGCTAGGAAATGATAATGTTTTGGTGAGGTTACAGGAACTCCCATGAAATGAATTTTCAATCCTAACTTGTTTTAATAAAAGATTGTATCTGAAAATTTCATAGGTGTTTGAACCAGCTCCAGCATTTAAATCTCACTGGCACTGGATTGGCATCCACAGGAGAAGTTTTGTGCTTCAGCAGGTATTATCAGACCAGAACTTCTGTCTTGCAGACATTCATGAGCTAATGAAAAGGAAGGAAGAAGGTGTTATATCTACACAGATTTGAAAATAATTACCAGGAATGGGAAAAGGGAAAAGTGTTTTTTAAAATTTTTATTAACAGTCAAGGTGCCTACATATCCTAGGTCTGCTGCCTTTACGTGTAACATGGAAAGATAATTTGCTTTTTTCCTTTGTTGCTTGATCTAGATGGTTAAAGACAATTAATCTCCTGTTTCCTATATACTCAGTGCTATGTTTACCCTCCCCAGCCTCCTTCCATCATATTTACAGAAATGTATGAGAGAAAAGACAGATAAATTAACAGTTAAGTAAGCTGACAATACACAAAGCAAAATACCTATTTACAAACCCTTTTTATAGCTACACATTCCCTGAGATTTCTTATTTCTCTTTTTCTAAATTCATACCATCCTTAAGAATCTGCATCTTCTCTCTGTCTTCAGAGGTGTGAACCTTGTTTGTGATATGTTTTAAAGCTCTGACGAAATCATGGAAGTAGGTGGACTGATCTAACGCATAGGCAGAACCCTCTTCCCCATATACTGTGGAAAGCCTGAATGAGGCTTTTCCTCCTTCCAAAAATCATGCCAAAGCTTGTATTTTGAGATGTTTATTTAAATGACAAAGTGAAAATTGATAAATACAAAGGGTGAAGTTTCAAAAGCTGACAGCCCAGAATAATTCTAAAGGACTCTCTTTTTATGCCGTTACTCTCATTCCTCTGAATTCAAGTCAAATTCAAGCCACATTTGATCTGTGATAATGTAAAATACAAAAATTCAAAGAGATTTTGGAAGACAATCTATTTTATAGTGGTAGACAAAGTCCATTATTAGGTTTGGAGTCATGTTTGATGCAGGACACAATTTTGTCTTTTGTATCTCTTTGGAAGGTAGTTTTTCATATGAACCATTTCTTATCATTGGGATATGTACTTGTAACAGACACATCATGAAAATATCATAAGAAGTTTATTTGTTCTGGCTTTATACAGTGGGACTTAGACAAAGTGAATTCAGAATAACAGTTCTGAAGATCTGGATGTTTAAAAGGTGTTCTATATAGTAGTTTGTGACTGTATAGCAACTGTATAGCAAGTTATTGCTGTTTATTTTAAAATCTCTTTTAGACTTAAATTTAGAAATGTTTTGAGTAGTTTTGACATAAATAAGGAAGTCACTTCTAGGATCTGTTGAGAATTTTATGGAGTGTACCCCATCTGACCCCAGAGCCTACTATACAGATGATGCTTTTTTGTTTGGCTAAATTTGAAGAAGACACAGCTTCGTTCCAACTGCCTTTCACTTCTGCACAAATGTACTGAGGTAGTTGGTTGCCTTACAAAGCTTTAAATAGAAAAACTGAACAGGTGGTTTGGGTTCAGGAAATAAAATAATCTATATTATTGTAGACAGGGAAAATTCTTTTCTTATTACACACTGCTTGGATAGAATTAAGCTGACAGCTCATGCTGAGAAATTTGAAACTCCAACAATACACCAGTTAAAAAGACAGACCATAAATCTGGTAGTTATGCAGGGATGGACCTAAACAGTGGAGCAGCTAATTCAGTCAAACCCAAAACCCAAAAACCAACCAACAAAAAAAACCCCCCAAAAAAACCCAAACAAAAAACCAACCCAAAAATCCCTGTTATGTTATCCTTGACAATGGAAATCTACTTTTTAAACTAAGCATAATGATGACTTCATTTCTTTGATTAAAGTTAGTCATCTGTTTATTTTTCCAGGGTTAGTTAACTTTATTCGCATGGGATTTTGTTAGCAATTATGTTTAGAATTAAATCTCTCTTCATTTTTAAACAGATTTAGGGGAGGAGAGAAGAGAAAAAATACTTGTTTGCCACTCAGTAATCCAGTCCAAATGTTCAACAGTCCCACTGTGGCAAGAGGCAGCACATGACTTTTAAGATAGACTTGATGCTGAACACATTTGAACAATAAAACCTTAAATCACTAATATTTGAAGTATTTATTTCTGATTTGCTCACCATCTGCTCCAGAGTTCTTTGGTTTATATTACTCCTTATTTAAAGACCCCAATAATTTCTATACTGGTTAGGAAACATTATGTTACCTTGGTCTTAGAAGCAGCACTGCAAAGTGGCACTTGTGCTTTCTAAAAAGTTCAGAAATGTCTTATGTTGGATTTTTTTTTTTTTGTTTCATATCTTATCATCCTTTTATTTGTTAAATAATAGGGAAAGTGACAACTTTATTTTTCAATATGTATACTACTTTTTTACTTAGTTATTAAAAATGTAAAAGAAGCCTATACATTGAGAGAGAGCCTTAAGAGTAATTCTAGGCAGTGCTGATACATCAGTATATTTTAATTTAGAAACTCCCAGACATGAATGAGTGTTATACATTAAATTCAGTACCTGATCATATGCGTGTTGGAAGGTATCCAGAGACTGGGTGAGCAAAGGCTGCTACTTCCTAGTTGTGCCACTGAAATTAAGTTTAACTCCCTTGAGAAGACAACTGAATTACACAGCATGTTTTATGTGCAAGAGCAAACCTACCTGTGCCACTGCTTCACCAACAACTTAGAGAAGTGCAGGCAGGTACACACTGCGGTGGCTGTGAATAAGATGATTTTCGCATCAAACATTTGTTATCTCTTCTAAGTGATGCTTTAATGTTAAATTTTAATGGTTTAATTATGTGCAGATTAGCGTTACACTTAAAAAAAGAAATATTCTGATTTAATACTGATGGTTGTTTTAAGTGATGTATTTATATTTTGGCAGATTTTTTGCTCATTGCTTATTTTTATTAAGCTCAGCTAAGCAAATTAGTGATGTTAAATAAAACAAAACAAAAAACAACCGAACAAACCCAAAATGAAAATACTAATCATTTTATTTTAACGCCGACATGTGCATTATGCATTAATATAAAGAAAACATTCATGCCATATCATTAGCAAACAAATAATAATCAGCCAGACATGAAGTATTATTAAAAGACAAGAAGATTTTATGATGAAGACAGGAGAAATAATAGAAATTTGCAGAAGGGCTGTTGTGGTATCTTGTAAGGAATAGCGAGAAAATTAGATTAATCAAGGAGCAGACATTTGGAAGAAAGTTTGTGTGAATGCCTGACAGTCCTGCTCTTTCCCTCATTTCAAATGTTGGCAGGGTAGCATGCAGCTCCAAGGGAAATGTGCTCCTTTCATACTTGAGTAATTGATGAATTGTATGCAATATGCAAATGAGAATCCATAAATCTTATGAATGACAGCTTAATTTATGTGAGCCTTAATGAATGCAGGATTAGATTTTAATTAAATATCCTCAAAGGCACCCTGAGTAGTAGGTTTTTTTAGGCCTTGTTTTTTTTAAGACTTGTTTCACATGCAGTGCATTTTATGAAAGAAGAAAATCAGGCAAAGAACTTAGTAGAAATGTTCTTGTGTTTTAATGATAAGCATTGTTCTATTTTGTGAAGTAAACAGTACTTCAACTGATAATAAGCATTTAACAAAATATCTACAGATCTTTTTTGCACTTCCTACACAATTTCTCAAATTTGATTACTTTTAATTGCTGCTGGCTTCTGATATTGTATGCTATTTTTAATTACAGGAAAAGTTATTAAAACTTTTCAAAAAATAAACAGTATCTGCAGAAAGTTCATTAAAGTTTGATTGCCTCTATGAATGTTTTAAATGCAAAATCTAATTCCACTAAAATAAGGTGTTCCCACCCCATTTTGAAAATTGCATCTCTAGACAATACATAATGAGGTGAAATGATAAATAACAGAGAAGGCTGTAAATAACATTTAGGAAGCAGAATTCTAAGATAAAAGTGTTTTGCAACAGTGCCTGCTATTCCCAGCTGTCTCTGGAATAAGGGGACCAATCCTGTTCCTCTCACACCTGCTCTAAATTAACCACTAAGAATGTGGCTAGAATCTGCTTGAGTTGGGAGCGAAAGCTGTGCAAACTTAAGAAATGCAGGCACTGAAGTTGTACAAGATGTGGTTCCTCGGCCTCATTTCACTAGTACTCTGTGTGTGATAGTAGGCAGCATGTACATGGCCAAACCACCTACGTGAAATCCTTTCATGTAATTTTTCACTGTCTTATATGTGATTCTTGACTTTTGTTAGGATACTTTTGTTTATTGGCAAGATCTGATATTTTTCTTTTTTTTGGGGTGATATTTGCATCTGTCAACTGTGAAAATTGTGTCATTCAAAGAAAAAAAACCAAACAATTCTTTCGGTTGGCAACTGTAAACTTCCTGTGAAATTCAACAACTTCCAAAAACCCAGAAACTCACTGTTTTTCCTTTCAACTACAGCAGTTTATTAGTAACTCCTTTTCCAGCTTTGAATGGTGGATTCTTTCTCCTCAGTATCTCATGGGTACAGCTTTTTTCCATGCTGTGGCTGTGGTAATGGCAGTTGGAGTGATCTTGCTGTTTCTTTTAGCTGAAGTAATAGCAAAGACATGGAAATGGGTAAAGAAGAGTTAGTATTTTCTAGTTACTTAGGAATTATAGAGGAGTCCTGCACATCCTGTCATCTTAAAAGATACACCTCTTCAAAGGTTAAGTAAGCATGGAGAGCCTAAGGGAGCTGTAGACTTTGTCGCAGTGCAGCAGTGCTTACTTTCTCTGGATGTTTTGGTGTATCTGGGCACATAAATAGAAAGCTATACAAGAATGTCAGTAGTAGAAGGTATAGGACAATTTGACAAGATGAATCCCAAGGGCCTGGTGGCATTCTGTTTTAAAGGGAAGTCAAGTATTAAATATTTGAACTGTTAGTAGAAAGAGTGGAAAATATGCTCAAAAAGGTATCCTAGAGGATGTTCAAAGAATTACAAACCAGGAAGTCTGGGTCTATACTTCAGAAATAAGTAGAAAGAATAATGGTAATGGACATTAAATAAACATATATTGGGGAAGAGTCAACACTGCTTCTGTATGTGGAAATTCTAAAAAGATTAATGAATATGCAAGAAAAGCATATCTGTTTGTTAAAACTTGGGTTCTCAAAAAGCTTTTGGAAAGATTCCTCATCAGGTCATTATGCTGCAGTCAGTAGTTGGGAAGATATCTGGTTGAAAGATAGAAAACAGACTTTTTTATTTGTTTCATTTGCTACTTGAGAAAGATCATGGTGTCTCATGGTGGTTTATGATAAGACCTGTATTTTTGCTTGGAAAGGGGAGTAATAGCACATTAAAAATTAAAAGAACTTTTCTTGCTAGAAAAAGATCAGTAGAGCTGAGACAGAGAGAGAGACAGGGAGGAAGAGTAAGTTTGGGAGTGGAACAGGAAGGTCAGAAGGGAGTATTCTTCCAATGAGAGAACTAGAAGCCATCAAATGAAACAGATGATAGATCTAACAAAATAACAGAATCACTGCTTCGCGTGATTCATACTTACGTTGCCAGATATACTGCCACAGGGTGTTGTGGGTCCTAAAAATTTATAGAGGTTCAGAAAATTATAATCGAAGTTTAGGTAAGAAAAGAACAGAGATGGTAAAAGACCACTGCCCAAGGTTTAGGCATTCTCTGGGATGTAAATAGCTGGCAGATGGGAATGTATTCTGATACTGTATCAGTCTGTGGGTTTCCTTTTCTGTACATCTATCTGAGGCAGCTGGTATTGGTCATCATCAGACACAGAATACCTGGGTATGTAGTTCTTTGGTTTCACCCAGCATGTATGTTCTTTGATTACCATGATTTGTTTTTCATCCTCTGCATATCCCTAGAGACATTAATGAGAAATAAGGAGGAAGCACAGAGCCTTTGTAATTGAGCATGCACACTGAACATTGTAACAAGCAGATGATTTTTGAAATTGTTTGATGAGGAAAGGAAAAGGGACAGTGGGGCTGGCATGAAGAATGGTGTGTTTTGAAAATAAAATATCTTGATCACTGAACAAGTATGCATCTGCAATTGTCAAGACACAGTTAACAGGTCTGGCAAATACTTAACTAGGAAGCTTGCATGGATAGTTGATACCAAATTGAATGATGTATTTTTTCACAGTTGAAAAAATAGAAAGGGAAGAGCAAGACCTAAAAGTGATTTTCATTTCTATTCTCTCACTCTTTTCTTTTGAAATGGAACCTAGATATGTGCCCTTTTCAGAACTGTAAGTAATTTGCCTCACTTCTGTTTTAAACACAGCTGTCAGAATACATCTTTTTTCAATTATTTTATCTGAATGCTGACATTTTCTTTTCACAAACTCCAAATGGTGACTCTGTCAACAAAAGGGAGTATGTGTCCCTTCAGCTCCACGAAGAACTTAAATAATCAGCTTCAATAATGACCCCATGAGTAGTAATAGTTTATTAGTTAATGAACTAGCAAAAGGAGGTGTGAGGGAAGATCTTACTCTATGAGTATAGCTGTTTACAGGAAGTGTGTGTTTAATTCAGCCATGTCAGCATCATACAGCCTGTATGAGTTATTTCAGACATGGCTTTCTGTTTACAATATAGAATTCTGTAAAATCAGTAAGGCTGGCCTTTACAAATGAGCTTCAGAAGATGGCATACCATTATTTGCCTAGAGACTCCATTCTGGCTAGTGACTTTCATTTGTGAAATACAAGTGACAGAGAAATGGAAAAAAAAAGTCGCAACTTCTATACTGCATTAGTTAACAGAAATTTAGATTGATTTTATGTCTGGATGCATATATAAAAAATAGACTAGTAACCACCCTAGAGAAATAAGACAGCTCAGCCACTGAAAACTTCCCTTCCCTTCCCTTCCCTTCCCTTCCCTTCCCTTCCCTTCCCTTCCCTTTCAGAATACAGGCATATGTGGTACATATACATTCCTTGTATACTGATCTTACTTATTTGTTCTTTCTGTGTTGAATATGAACACTCAAAAAGAACAGATGAAGATGAAAGAAAAGAGAGTATTTGAATTAAAAGTTATGACACCCAAACAGACTTCCACATAATAAACTGTCTCTATAATCATATTTAACAAACTATAATTCGCAGCTCAGTTTTATGCTGTAATTCACGTCAGATCCACTGCTTACAATGTATAGTTGTTTGTTTTTTTTTTTTTCCCCGAGAAGACCTGCACAAATTTTATAACAAATAAATTGTTTAAGTGGAAATATACATGGATTCTCTACAAAGCATGCATTTCATAATGTGTCTGGGGAAAAAGTATTGCCACTCAGGTTTGCGTGAAGTGAGGAGCCACCAATCTTTCCAGTCTCACAGAAGCAGACTTACTCTGCTACACCTCTCCTTGGATGAGCAGAAATATCTCCATACTGCTTGTACCTCTCAGCCTCTAGATCATGTATCTCAGCCTGGGTACCACCTGACTGAACTTACACTATAAAGAGAACTTTCAGCCCATTCCTCTTGATACATCATCTTTCAAAGTTCATCAAAACAATAATGATTTTTTTTTTTTTCATGCAGGGATTAAGCCTCCACTTTGTTAGTTGGGAGTTTTACTGATTTCCAGGGAGGAAGTCTGAGAACTAGCTGAAGTAAGTCAGTAGCCAACGTGACTGTGCTTTTGCAGTGAATATGGCCACCTTACACTGGGATAGCAAGTGTGTAGCCAGCATGTCAAGAAAACTGCTTGTTCTCTACTTTAGCACTGGTGAGACTGCATTTGGAGTACTGAGTCCAGGTTTGGACTCCTCGGTATGAGGGGACAAGAGGACACAGCCTCAAACTGTGCCAGGTTTAGGCTGGACATTAGAAAGAAATTCTTCACGGAAAGAGTACCCATTGGAATGGGTTGCCTGGGGAGGTGGTGGAGTCACCATCCCTGAAAGTGTTTGGAAAGGAGGCTGGATGAGGCACTTAGTGCCATGGTTTAGTTAATTAGAAGGGTTAGGTGATAGGTTGGACTTGATGATCCTAGAGGTCTTTTCCAACGTGGTTAATTCTGTGATTCTGGGAGATTGATGTGTGTATTGTGGAATGCATGCAGTGAGGCCACCAAGGTGGCTGGGGACTAGAGAAAGTGGCCTGTGCAGATATGTACTATGTGAGCTATGGCTGTTTGGTGTTAAGATCAGAAGACAAAGTGAGGATTTTATTGAGGATTTTGTGCAAACGGAGGGTATGGAGAAGACAGAGCCTGTTTTTTCTCAAGGGACTGCTGCAAAAAGACAAAGGACCAAAGTCTGGAGTTAAAAGGAAAGTTCTGTCCACATAGAAGGGAAAATAAAGTCACCGTAAGAGTCGTTAAACACTGAAATGGGTTGTCCAGAGTGGTTGTGGGTTCTCTAATCTTGGAGATACAGAAAGCTTACTTAGACAAGGCCCAGACTGACCTGTTGTTTATTCTTCCCTGAGAAGTCTCTTTCAAACTAAAATATTGAGTGATTCTGAGTTAGTATCCGATCTCCCTTGTGTCTTTTGTATTTATCTTTCACCGTCACCTCAGTATTTACAGCTGATTTGTGTTCAAATTAATTTTTGATTCTACTTGTTATTTCAATTACGAAAAAAAGCTAGTTTGCCTAAGGTTTAAGTTTAAAACAGTGTTTTGCAATGGGTGAAGTTAAGAACTCTGTACTCCTTTAGCCACTTTGTTAAGTCCATCTTGTTTCAGCTTTATGTTTAACAAACTATGTTATAACAAGCAAAAACTGTATTTAATTGTGTTGAACTTAGCAATTTTTTTAATGTGTCGAGCTTTTAGATGGGAAACAATAAGCAATGAGATTTGCTGGAACATACTATTCCAAAAATTTGATTTGCATACATTTTCTGATTGATTACTTTTGCTCTAGGCCTTAGCATTTTCACCTCTAAAGTTGTTGAGTTGTTTGATTTAACATTTCATTTTGCCTTGATGGGATTGGAAACATGGAATGTGTTCTTGCATACAACAATAATATTGACAGCCTACAACATATGCGTTGCACGTAAAGGATTGTGAGAAGTTATTGTAGGTGATACTGTCTGGTAAAGTGTCATAAGCCATGTAATAATCTGATCATAACTGACATGGGAGATGCTTTTATAATATGTACAAAACCATGATAAGGTGGATTAATATGGCAGTTACATTTTAAGTATCTAACTGAAATCTGTCTGAACAATTGTTAGCAGTGATGGTTGATGAAAGGAGAGTCTTAATGGAAATTGTAGAAGAACCTTGAAAGTAAAAGCAGTGTGAAGGTATTACAACAATTGTGGAAGATAATATAACAATTTTGGACAAGTCTTTGCAGTGATGATGTTTTCTTAGTTAGGTCATAGTGTCTTTACGTATGTATGAATTTTACTTTAGTTAAAAATGAATCAGATGACTTACGGTGTACTTTTGATTTATGGTATCAGTGCACATTTCACTGGATAGCTGTGTTTGTGTGCACCTTTTAAAAATAATATTGGTTGGCCTGTTTCCTTTGGCCTTGGAAAAGATATACTGATATTAGAAAACAGCTTCCATTCTCCTAGTTATCTGTTATGTGGTACTTGAATGTACTTCCAGCGCTAGTGTCTACTCAGCATTATTTTAAAGTGATAAGGATATTACTTTCATCCGATGTTTGTGTTGTAAATTCCACCATCACATTACTGTTATTGTCAGAACTGTTTATCTGACCCAAACTGCGCTGAAGACACTGAAAGAACTAGGTATGTAGTCACCACATCCCAAATGCATCACAAGTTATAGTACTTTTCATGACCCTTTATTCATCTCCAAGCTCTAGAAGCATGTATGATAAAGATAAGGGAAGAGCTGGACATTGTGCATAGCTTCAGTAAGTGGGAAGCTCACATTTTAGACATACTGTATCTTATACTATAGTTGTAACCTTCCAGCTATTTAGTGAATGTAACTATCATTAAAAGCAGAAATAATAGACCTTACAAGTATGTAAAATATTCCATGATTTGGTGCAAAATATAATCAGAACAAGAAGTGTCCAAATATGATTGTTAGGGATGTCCCTGCTTACAGCAGGGGGACTGGACTAGATGACCTTTAAAGGGCACCTTCCAACCTAGTGGTTGCTATGAATCTGTGTTTCTTTGTATCAAAAAAGCCCCCACCAGCTAATGTTGTGGCTTTTTGGGTTTTTTTTTTGTTGTTGTTGTTGTTGTTTTTCTTTTTTTTAAAAAAAAGCCACAACAAAACCAAAACTGTAATTACATTAAGCACAAATAAGTAAAATTCATACTGCAGAAATAGATCCTAATAACAAAACAAAAGCCCTTGACCATGTGAAAATGTTCCAGAAATGACCCTCTTCAATTTACTGCATGAGTAACAGTTTCAGATACCGGATAAAAAGGATACCAGTAGTTTCGCTGTGGTCGGTTGCTGCCTAGAATGGAAAGACTTGTCAAGGTCTGATATAAAGTAATGCTGACAAATGGCTCATATGTAGAAGTGTTGTGTCAGAAGATTTAAAGCATTTGTTGAGTAATCAAAATACAGTAATTATATATGTAATTTGGTGTTTTAACGGCTCTTGACTTGCCTACATCATACAGGACTTTGTTGGCGCCAGGTAGGCTTGGCAACAGCTCTGAAAGGTGTGAGTCATAGGAATAGCTGGCAGATCCCAGAGATACCAGTACATATCTGAGAAGAAAAAAAGTTCTTGACCTCTTTCAGACGAAGCAGGAGAAATGTAAAGATCAAAAGTTGTGACTGTTCTAGCCCCCTTTCTATCCAGTTCTAGTATATTTTCAATTTCACAACATCATGGATTACCTACTTGTTCAATGGTCACCTAGATTTAAAGTGAAAATTATTAAAAATCTGAATACATTATTGGCATTGCTAAGGTAACTGTTTTCTTGTGCTGTCACGATGAGTTGTATTACACGTTGTGAATACCTCTAGCCAGTAGGATGTAACAATTTCAGTTTGAGATTTGCTTTAAATGGAAGATTTATAACTTTGTTATAGAGCAGACATAGAAGCTGGAAGCTGCTGTCCAACTGCCTTTGGCAAGTGACAGAAAATGTTTCTCACCACACTGCTGCTGCTGTAGGCAATATAGGGATACCTGCTATGATTCACTTAGCAAGTGTTATGAAACATAACCTTAGAAAATCTATTCACAGATACTAAAAAATAAAGTGCCAGGCTTACGGAAAAAATATTATAGTCTTCTTATCAAAGCTGATGAAATGATAATTGAGCAAATGAGATTAAAAAACCCCAAAAACTAGATCATGTGAATGCAGTATTAAAATGTAGTGCTGCTCACCTCATCTGTTTCTAGTTCATGTTTACTTAACTATTTTCTAAATTTCTCTCACCCTAATACTGGGTTAGAAGCTTTCTTGAACCTACTGCCATGTTAATTAGCTCATTAAGAATTTGGTAGGAGATTTATGAAGTGTTCTTTTACAGTCATCATTTCAGAAGTACCAATGAAAATATGTAGTAGAACAAAAAAAGAGTAGGAGAAAGACTAATTTTTAAAATGTGGTGTATGTGGGACAGAGTGCAGTCAACTAGGTTTTATATAAAATTTTGGATGTAAATTATTGCTCTGTGAATAAAGAGCTTGGTTTCAGAGTTTTGTTAAAACATGATTATTACCAGAATGAGTACCAAACCCCCAAAAAGACATTTACTTTTGTGGTCCTATGGTACTGGAATTTCAGTGAACTAAAGGTTGCGTTAGTTTTTCATATTTCCTTCTGATACTTAGTATTGTTGAATCATGGCTGCTTCAGTTTATCCCTATACATATTAATTTCTTAAAGTTTCACACAAACAGAAGGAATTAACTATGAAATATCTGTTAGATTAGGTGAAGGTTTGTTATGATTCATTTGAAACATTAAAAAAGCACCATCCTATGCAAATGTACATGAAGATATAGTGACCTCAGTTTTAAAATAGAGACCCCTTTGCTTAATGGGGAGCTTTGCTTTAGAATTATTGGTATAATGTAGCTCACTCAGGTCCACTTAAATCAATTTGGGTAACTGAACTTTTTTGTCATTAATTTCCTTTGTTGTTTTGAAAAATGTATGAATAAATCATTGGGTGCTTTGCATATGTGGTACTTTCTGTATATACTACAAAATGCTGACATGGTAAAGATAGATTTGCATCTGGCATTGAAGGGCTGTATCTTGAGGAGACTTTTTCCTTCTTTAATTCTTTATTCAGGTAATGCCATTAGTATTGTTTGTTACAATGTAAGATATTTATAACAGGAAACATCTGTGGAGTAGAAATAAAGAACAGTTTTTATAAGGCAGTTTTATACTATCCTTCTACCAGTATCTGATAACAGTCACATTTATCTGGGTGTAGGAACGTTCTGACAGGTGTAAGGAATAACTGATTGATATAAACTCACTACTGCATGAAAATGAACCTTTTGATAAAGACATCTTAGTTAGAACTGATAAGTAAAGTACAGAGAACATAACTGTCTGCTATTATGTATCATTTTATTACCTTTATGTTGATCTTGATCTTTTAAATGGATAGTAAAGCATTGACAAAAGATGACTGAATATAGACATTTGTATAATGTACCTTTAGCAGGAGCATAATCTTTAGATCAAGGACAACTTAGCAGGCAAAGGGCTCATAATTCATTAAAATAGAGACACTATCTAGTTCATAACATGGAAAACTTAAACAGTGTGTTATTCTAAGGATTCAAAATTAATATTTTTCCTATTTCTATAAAATATAACTCTATATAGATTTTGATGGATTGAGAAGCAGATGAAAGCGTTGGGTAAAAATTAAATATAGTTAAGAAATTTATTTCCTGTTTTATCAGTTTCCAGAGCTTTTATGGCCATAACTGTGTTAACATCTTTCTGATATTAAGTTTTGAAACGATGTATGCCATGAAAATTATTACTTCATTTAATAAGATAGAAATAAAAGCTTTTCACTACTTACGTGCGTTCTGTGAACATGTTCTGACTCTAAATATTATTATTACAGTATGCAGGTATTTTAAAGAAGAAAATAAATAGAAATCATCACAATCTGAATTCCTATAGAATCTAGAGACCACTGTCTTGATTATGTAGTATCTTACATCAGCCTATTGTTGAACTCATGGAATAAGCATCAGAACTTTAGTATTTTGATACATGTTGACTTAATTTCATATGGAAATAGATGCAGTAAAAAATAGCTAAGAAAATTCTAATGAACAGAGAAATGTGATAGACCAAAACACAAAAGAAAATAGGTAAACACCCATGGTATAATTTGAAAGTGTTCGTGTAAGTGTATACAGTGAGACAATATTAATTTATTAATTCTTAATGAAAAAAATGCAGTAAATGCAATACTCTGTATACTTTAAGTAGAGTCTTTTTGGTATTCAGTATTTGTGATTTTCTAAATAGTCTTACAATGAAACAAATTTATTTTTTCTAGTGTTTGAGGCTAGGACTGTAATTGGGAAAAAGGGAATAACAGAATCTAAAAAATAGTAATAATTTGTACTATTTCTTAACCACTTTTGATCGTTGTCTTCGACTTTCCTTTATTTAAAAAAAAAAGTAAGCTTGAGAGGAAAATAAATACTTGCCACTGTGTATTTATATGAACTTTTCATCATTTTAAAATAGTAAAATTTTGATGTTATGTATGCATGGATGAACATCCTTATGACATGTGTTGTGTTTATTGTCAGCTCAGCAGAACCTGCTGAATTGTGTGAAAAAGTGGTAATAAGATTTTTTCATTTACTGTGTTTTTTCATTTTGAATAAAATTAAGAGGAAAGTGATTTTATGGAAACCACTTTTGTTCTGAGATTTACCCTTTCAACTGTACAGTGAAAGTGGCCTCTTAAATCATTGGTAGAACCTCAACATCTTATCTTTAATTAAGATTTTCTGGCCTAAATTTAAAGGAGTTAATGCACATGAATAAGCAATTCTTTGAATGAAGTCCTTAATTTCTACTGGGAGGATACTTCACTGTAATGGTATGGGTGGGATCTATTAAAAAATTAATATCGTTTATTCATTTTGATATTCAGGAATCTTGCCCCAGACCATGATTTTTAGTAATAGGTTCTTTGCGTGGTCATGAAACGTATTACACAGAAGGAAAAATGGACTCAAGAACACTTATGAAATAACAGGCAATAATATAACAAACAGCCAAGAGGCTCCTTTCTGCTAAGGCAGAAGGCACAATAGAATTCAGTTACAGAGAGACTTTAGAATATTTACTCACAAAATACTATCTCCAGATTCCCGGGACTGACTTATAGTTTCCAGACAGTACCCAAACACCTGAAGGGAGTTCTATTAGCGTCTTAATAGCCCTTGAGACTTCTAGATCTTCCCAGGCTCTAACAGGGTGCTGGGAAAGAGGCAGACGATCTCTGACCTGATCCTGGTTCCTCTTAGACTCCAGACATAGCAAGGAGGTTTGCAGAGGTGCAGGCAGGATGTCTTGCAGATGTGCAGAGAGCACGACGTTGGTGGCACTTCTCACCATGTTGTGAGGCACTTAATGCCTTCTCCTGGTAAACTTAAGGCACTTGAGGTTCCAGGTAGTTCGAGCCCAAATGATCAGGGCTTGTCATTATGTAGCAGGCAGAGCCAGGCAGAGCAGAGCACATTGTCAGAGCAGAGCCCACTGCTTGTAACTTAGCTTCATTTGTATTACTTGCCCAAGTGTAATGGCTTCTTTGGCCACAGACATTCACCAATCAGAATGGCATTTGCCAAACTGACTGTATTAGGTGAAACCAGGGCTTGCTTACCCTTTTTTGGGCAAGAGACTAACAAGTCCATGAACATCCGTGGGTACCTGTTTATCACTTTGGGAGGGGACATAATGGCCCAAGCCTTTGTTTTCCTCCCACCCTTGCTTTCCCCATCAGCAGAAGGGTGGGGCAAGCCAGGACATGTTTTAGGCCTATTGGCCTTCCAGGACATAGACAGTAGTCTGTGCTGTGTAATTAAACCACCTTATTTGATTTAACTTAATGTTAAAACAAAACAAATGCATGATGGCTTCTTCAACAACATTAAAAAAACAATGCTTTGCTGCTATTCTTGCTTTGTCATGTTGTACCAATGTTGAAAATGAGTGATGTTGCCTTCTTTCATTCTTGCATCTTGAATTATGTTGCATTCTCTCACCCAGAATGTTCTGCATATAGCACCTGTCTGAAGTCAGTTGTTCATATGCTGGAGAAGTCCATGTACATCTTGTATGCAAATTATTATCTTTTAATCTGTTTATGAATACAACAAGGTTGAGGTAGCAGAGGTCTGAAAAAATTAACATTGCATTATCTTAATTTTTGTGGGGTTAAGTTAAAACTTTCAGAGCATGCTAATTATTAATTGTAGTTAATTTTCCATATTTTTATGGTAATCTTAAAAAAGAGGACAGGGAGATAACGTCTTCAAGAATATTCTGTCTTAAGATGTTACATAAACATGTCAGTGAAATGTTCACATTTAAGAAATGATTGTGTGGTCTACCTCATATGGCTCTTATCTGTTCTTCTCCAGAGACCGGTAATAAAATTTGACTTGCACCAAATGTCAGGACAATTATGTGGCTGTTTATATAGTTTATTCAACAATCTTTGAAACCTATCAGCATATGTATAATTTACATTATTTCTTTGAGATCTTGATCCTTGTAATATGTTTAGTATTTGTGTGCTGTTTTAATACTTGTGTTCTTAGCCCAGTAACATGGTAACACACTTTATTTAAATATTTATTTATTTATGTATTTATTTATTTATTAATTAGATCCAAGGGTAACTATGTTGATAAATTCAGTTTTTCACGTCATCACTGTTGTTGAAACATGTAGAGTCCATAAAGAGGCTGAATTCTAAGTAAACAGAATTTCTATTGTACTTGAATTAAGTAATGAAACTTACCAGCTATGGGGATAGAGGACTTTGATATATAGAGCTGCTAATCTGGCACATTCCCATGAAAACTAAAATTTCCCTCTAAAAATGAATGTTTAAAACACAAATCAAAATAAAGCTAAATAAACCCAAATTAATGCTTTACTGGAGAGAACATTTTTGAATTTCCAAATGGAGTTCATATTTTTGAAATAATTTCTTTTAGAAAGATGTAAAATCCTTGTTTAAAATAGTACTGAGGTGCAACTCTGTATCATTAGAGTGCTGACACATTTTAAAAGCGAAAGTTAATGAGAAAAAAACCCGACAAAACACCAAAGGCATAGGCTGTAAAAGTATAAATGAGAAACAAACCAAAACCAAACCACACAGCTGACATTTTAGAATTGTTCAGTGGAATTGCATCCTGGCACAGGCTGATTGGAATAAATGAACCTCTCCTGACCATTGACTCTCAGTGTCTTAGAAACTGAATTCTGGAAGCATAACATGTGTTAGCTTTGGTGCTTTTTTTTTTTTTGATATTTACAGGTCTTGGCAATATCTGAGAGACCTTGTTTTCATTTCTGGTCACCACCTCAGCAAACTAATCAATGAGGCATGAACTGCTATCTGCAGAGAAAGAAATGAAAAATAAACCAGAGATAATCCTTCAGTTAAAAGGTTATTCTGTGCGATAAAAGCTATTTTGTTAATTTATTTACTTACTGGTACAGTGAGATAAAGTGAAGGAACAATTAGGGAAGTCTAGTTGAAGGGATTTAAAAGGGCAATGACGACTTAATATTTTAGGTTATTTGATTGACAATATAGTTAGGCAGATTTCTTAAACTAAATAAGAAATTAGTCTTCAGTGAGTCAAAATTCTCTTTTACTGAATTAGTGTTTTCTGCTATTAGTATTTTCTCAATCATATCTTCATGCTCACAAATACTAGTTTTAACTATATTTTTTGTTTCATGTGGCAATTTGTTAAACTCACGTAATAACTTGTTTGGTTCTAAAAACTATCTACAGTAATAATAGTTTCAATATTTTATTAATTTAAAAATATTTTTTTTATTTCCTGTTCTTCAAAATGTACTTAGATGTGTAAAAACTTGGCTGATTTTGATCTATATGTAATCTGGTAGAGGATATTTGTAATTTGCAGGCTATTACATGTTACTTAATTCAGTTTATTGAAACAAAAATATTTCAATGTTCAGGTGGTTACTTCTGAATATAAATGCCAAAGGAATAAGAAAACGATTAGTAAAATCTGTAGATAAGGTATTTTACTAATAGCTTGTTTTTCCCCATTGGACATTTAATTTTGTCTGTCTGTCTGTCTGTCTATCTACCTACCTATCTAGTCTTCACAGTGTACAAAGTTGCATTTTGGTGTGTAATTCTGTTTAATTGCAAACAATATTACAATAAAACTAATCTTTAACACACTGATCTCTACTGATTCCTAGTATTTTGAGAAGCAGGGACACATAGAGCTATCTGTCTTTCTCTGTGTCCATTGGAAGGGTTTGATCTATGGGAAAAGATGACAGTGCCATGTCACCTTTTAGAAGTGGACAAGGTTTTGTAGCATTCTGTACATGCAGAATAATTTGCCTTTAATAAATTTGTTCTGTAGTTATTGATACTTTGCAAATTCTGTCATTTTGCAGGACTGTATAATTGCCAGGAAATTTTCTGATTCTGATTTGGATCTTTTTTTCCTTTTCATGAGAATTGGTCCTTTTATTTTACTTGGAGAGCTGTTTTGCACCTTGCCATTCTCTCTTCCACTTCCATTTTAATGAGGCCCATTTATTTCCAGAACCATGAGATTTATTTATTTAGTTTTTTCCTTAACATGGGAAGAGAAAATACGATATGTTGCTGAATTCTGTTTTCTCTAATTTCATTTAAGATGTAAAGACATCGACCAAGAATTTGCAAGTGCTTGCAAGGACTTTTTGCAGTCAATCCATATGATCGACCATATCTTCTGTGAACTATCCTGAGTATGATAGAATTCCCACAGAAATCGAAGGGAGTCATTCCTTTGATTATGAAGAAATGGGGCTTATGACCATTGCCACCAACATCAACACAGTGATGATGTTGGAAAGGTATCAAGCGAGTCCTCTTTCTTGCCAAGTACAGGCTGCAAAGATTCTAATAAATTTCTATGCAGCCTCTGCTCCACACTACAAGACGGAGTCTCTTTCACGATCTTGACCTTGTGCTTCCAAGGGCAACGTTTTATTCCGCCCCCCTCCCTTTGCTCACTGCTTCCATCTTGTGGAACTAGCTCACCTGCCACATGGTACAGTTTTCTAAACCAGTGATAGAGGAGGCAGATCTGTGAGAAAAGTTCAGCTTGGCTAGTTGGAAGTAGGTATGGATTGTCAAAATTTAGAAATTTTGAGACAACAGGGGAAAAATGGTCAGCTGGAGAAAAAAAGTACTAAACTGTGGTTAGGAAAAGGAAATGGCCTCAAGTTGCACCAGGGGCAATTTAGATTGAATATTAGGAAAAATTTCTTTACTGAATGAGTCAGACATTGGAACAGGCTGCCCAAGGAATTGGTGGAGTCATTGTCTCTGGATGAGTTAAAAAAATATGTGGACGTGGCACTTCAGATCATGGTTTAATGACTATAGTGGTGTTAGGTTGACGGTTGGACTTGATGATCTTAGAGGTCTTCTCCAACCAGACCAGTTCTGTGATTATACGAGTCTATAGACGAAGGTTGGAAAAGTGCAATGAAATAGGCATCTTTCGAGCTAGCAGTCACTGACTGCATTTTACAAAGCACCTCTTCTCACTCCACCTTCCTGCATAGAGTATATTTGTTTCCTATTTAAAATCTCTGTTTTCCATAACATAATAATTCATATTTATGTAAGTATTGTTGTGTGCTAGGTGATGTACAAAAACACTAGACCAGGCATTGTTCTGAAGGACTACTATTTCCCATGTCCAGATAAACAGGACACTAAAAGAAGATATTGCTGTTACCTGTGTATTTCCAAGATAGCTAACATGTACAGTGCTGTAGTAAACTACCACATTTGGCTCTTATTTTGGGAATTTATGTTGTACCTTAGGAATACAGGATTGCCCCTCTATAATGTGACTTTTTAAGAGGAAAATTCCTATGTACATGTAGAATGGAGAAACAGTAATTTAAGGCTAATTCAATGTGTTTTCAGTGATGTGATTGCTGCAAGCCAGTGTAACTTAGCAGGTTCTCATTCTTGAATAGGTTGAGTGAATATGACTCCATTTTGGGATGAAGTTTGTATTTTCCTTGTGTTCAGAGTGGTCACATGCTGAGCTTGATTGTAATTGAAAGAAAATTAATTTCCTATATGTAATTATTCTGAAGGATGTGAAGCATGATCAGAGTGTATACTGAGGTTACAGAAAGAGAAGAAATATGACAATCATAGAATCATTTTGGTTAAAAAAGACCTTTAAATCATCAACTCAAACCATGAATGTTACACTGCAAAATCTACCACTAAACCATGTACTGAAGCGCAACATCTACATATCTTTTAAATACCTCCAGGCATGGTGATTCAATTACTTACCTGGGCAGCTTGTTTGAGTGGTTTATAACTCTTTTGGTGAAGAGGTAGAGGTGGAGACCCTCTGTTATCCCATTGCAACAGCTTACTGGTCAAAGTGGGATGTAGGGGACCCACTGGTTAGCACCAAGATTGTGTGAGAAAATATAACAAATGATAAGCAAGAAGACTAATATCACAAATAGGCCACGCTTACTAAGATGCAGGACAGTCTCCATCCCTGTTGAAGATATTTAGGTACATGAAAGGGAATGAAAGTTTTTCTTGGACAAGAGAGAAAAATAAGATTGAGTCTATACCATAATGATAAAAGCATTCACATCTAAGGTGAAAAAGTTGACTGCTAATTTGTGCTTAAATAGCATCTTCATTCATATAAACTAAACAAAATGAGAACAGCTAGAAATTCTCCCAGATGAACAGTCTAATTAATGTTGCATTTATTCTAAATACTTACTAATGTTACCTTTTCTATCTTTCCTGGTTCAGTAGATCTCTCAGTCTCTTCTTCATTCTCAACATTGCTATCCTGACCTGCCTACAGGGTGATGGTTACTTTTTCTTTTAAGAAAGTAGAGTTCTGTCCCTCTTCTTGGATTGAGAAAGTCTTTCTCTTTGTGTGTTTCACATGGATAAGTATACTTCCAGTCCCTGGTCTAAAAGCCTATATACTTAAGACTATTTTATACAAGTTAGTGATAACTTCTGTTTCTGTAGTAGCTGTTAAGAGCCGTAGCTGCCTAATAGTTCGGTAACTAGGGTCTCTATATAACTGTTGTAGTCACAAACACATCCCAGAACTGATGATGTCATCTTAACATAGATGACATAGAAGAGAAGGGGATGAATAGATCTTGCAAGATGTCTTCTGCTCTCCAGAGAAACATCATAAATTACTAGCTTTGACTGGGTACTTCTGAAAAACTGGGACTGGTTTAAATTAATACTTCCATTATATATATATATATATATATT
>VWZE01001525.1:56431-120606 GCA_013396675.1 Eubucco bourcierii | reverse complement strand
ATAAAAAATCAGCACCTGTAAGTGAGAAATTTTGTGAAATGGCTGGAATATTTTGTAATGTTTACTATTTAAAGACTTGACTTCTTCATAACTCCAAAATAGATTTTACTTGCATTTTCCCTGGACATTGAAATCTTAAAGTGAGCTAGTGGCTTCCAGAAAATAAAAACGTAAATTTGAGACATCATCAGAGTCTTTTCAGAACTGATGGGAAGTGGTGCCACATCTAATACATTATTTATCAAGCTACAATTGCAGGAATAACAAATATCTTAATTAGGGGAATTAATCAATTACGCCTTCATACATTAGTTGCCTGTAGTCTTCTATAAGGAAAAAAAAAAGTTTCTTGTTTCTTCTGGTATTCTACCTTTTAAAAATGTGGTTATCGTGCTCTCCTTCTTTCAAGCATTTAGAACAAAGTCCTGGTAATTTAATTACATGGCTCATTCAAATGCAGGATCATATGAAACTGTTATGGCTCAAATCATCTGTTTACTAATAATTCATCCAGTAGTACTTTTTTTTTTTTTCTTTTATGGGAGAGGGGAAGAGAGAACCTTATCTGCAATTTCACTTTGGTACAGTATTATAATTATAAAAGAATAACAATATAGTTGTACAGTCTGCCATTTAGTTCAGTGGTTTTGGGTGCGTTTAAGCTATTGAAATAATCTCACTTTAAAACAATAGAATATAATACTTTAATAGCTTGCCTTTGCACTGGCTTTGTGGGATGCTGAAATTAGTATTATAATGCACTGTGTATAGTTTCTGCTGAATCTGATTGCTTTAGCAGCAGTCAGTTTGATAGTATCAGATTCCAGCTTGCATTGCTGGGTCAACGTGGACCCAGACCATTAAAGGAGAAAGGTTCAGGGAAAGTTCATTTCTATTGTTTTACCATGGTTACAAAACATGAAAAAAAAAAGGAGAAATCCTGCATTTGTAACATATTGCTTCCTTGAGCCCTGAAGGTAGTATGATCTTTTTTTTTTTTTTTTTCTTTCCCCACTCTTAAATTGAACACAGAAATATAAACCTCCTGATTATCTGTAATGTAAACAAAAGAATATTTTCTGATAATTTTTAAAGTAAAACACAGATGTTCTGCATCGACTGCTGATGTCATTAAACAAAATGTTTATATTCATTTAATTTGATCTCCCAAACTGTTAGCATTTACATTTGTTACTGAGTCAATAGAAAAATTAAAACTTCATACCGGCTGCTACAATGCTGACTTTTGTTTACATTATTTGCACTTTAATTAACTCACAGCAAGTCTGTTGAAATAAGTATGTTTGCCTTTTCTTTAAAATATAACCTGTCCATTGAAGCACTTTCTTTTTATTAAGGTTATAAAATAAATAAACATTTCCATGAAAAAGCATGATCTTAAATATCATATGTGTTTAACATTTATGGCAAGTTGTAAACTACTTGTGAGGTGCCGTTGTGAAAGGGTTTACAACTTAAATGTGTTGCATATCTTTAAAAAAAGGAGAAAGGGACAGGACTTTTCACAGCATTAGCATGTTTTACATGTGAACTGTTGAAGGAAAATTCTACAAAAATGAGGACTTCATTCAAAGACAGAAATCTTGTAATGGGTGTAATATAAAGTAAAATTCGCTATCTGTACTAATATGAAGAAATGCTGCAAAGGAGAGATTTGCATGAAACTTGACTGAACTCTGAAGATTGTGCCACAGCATTGTCTTCAGCAATATGTTTTTATTTATAAAGGCCTTCATATGTAATTCCCATAAGCCACCTTTTAGATGAGTGAAGCTATTTGTAGATGTGACTGTTACACAAGTCAAAGAGATAATAGCTTTCAAGACAAGGTTAGTTATAGAAACTAGCTTACAGGGGTGAGTGTGTATTTGTTATTTTCCAAAGTTGCCTGCCTCTGTGATTATTAAATGTGATCTCATTAAGAAAAGCAAATTTCACATATGCTAGGATGGGCCAGGATGAATGTGTATTTTAATTTAAGATCTTTGGGGAACATGTAGATAATATTGTTGACTTAGTATGTGTCATTAATCTTCAAGGCGGTATGAGGCACATGCTCTTAGGGTCTGTCTACCCAGAGAGGTTTACAAGAGAGGTCTCTGATAATTCAAAGGAGTCGTTTCACTATACTATTGCTATTGACTGAATATATGTTTTTGAGTCTTGATGATAACTTTGTGGGAGGGAAAGAAAAAACCCTAAACTTTGGTTGTTTGTGTATGTGAGAGTTAGGAAACTTTATGGGGTGGAAATGAACCCTTTGTTTATCCTTGATTACACTTAGTTTGATAAACATTAGCAAACGGTATCTATTTTTTCATTTGACTATGGTGCTCATTTTCTTTCTTAAATGATTGTGTTAATGTAACTGCTCCCTGCTAATCACCTGCAGGAACTGTGGTCTCTATGTACACATTCTACACAGGGAGATACACACATATGTATGTGCTTTTGAGTATGTTCATGCTAGAGTGAGCAGCCTTCTAGAGCATGATTCTGTCAGAAGGGGGAGACTGGAAATACTAATCCGTTTAGTACTTGGTGAAAGTCACAGAAGCTAGAGCTGACCCATGTGCATACTACACATTTCTCTAGCTCGAGTGCTGTGTAATCTCACAATTTGCTGGGAGAGAAGATGACAATACTTAGTAAAGATGAAGCCTGTATTGATTCCTCCTTTGCTTTACGGCATTTTGGGACCATGCCACCTACTTTGAGAATATCAGTTTGCAGACTCCTGTTGGGTGAATGGTGCACCACACGCTATGGTGTATATATACATGCATGTATGCGCGTGTGTATATATAGCTTTGAACAAATGTATCTCACAGGAAGAGTTACTGTGTGAGAGAACAAGCTTTTGTGAGCACTACATCTCCTATGCCCAGAAATCCAAGGCATACCTTCTTTTTTCTTTTCTTTTTTCCTTAATTCATTGAGTAGATGGATAAATTTGAATAAACAACTGTGTTATTGCCCCTGTCATGCACATATGTGTCTCTATACTTGGATGATATCTTAAAAACTGTAGAACTTTTCTCTCTCTTAAAAGGCATCACAGTAAGAAAGTGTCATTACAAACATTATGCTTTATTCAGGTCTATATATCAGAGTACATCTGATATCCATGTCAACATTTAGCAAAGGATAATTGTGACAAAATATGTATAATAATCTATTTTATTGCACTACCTTCTTCTTCAAGTATTATTAAACTTTTGGAAGAACTTTGTGATATCATTGTCCAGTTCAAGCTTAGGTGTCCTTTTGTGTCAGAAAGCTATAAAGCCACAAAGACATCACTGATGTTCAGCCAAGCACATAACCAACTTTCTTTATGGATAGGATAATGTCTCATTTGATTCTTGTTCTGTAAAAGGGATAATCTTCTGCTATTTTTTTCTTCGTAAGAACTTGATCCATTTCCAGAGAAAACTGCCTGGTTCTGCCAGAAGTACTAATTCACAACATAAGAAAAGATACAGTTTGGTCAACTATGTATTTCTTTGGTGTCTTCTAGACACTAGAATTTATGCAAATGTGTCACTAGAATTTATGCAAATGTGCCTCATAGTTTGATCTGTGACACTTTGATCAGTGTTTACAACATCTAATATTAAAAAAAATAATTATTTGATGATTCTGGATTATTTTTAATTTCTAATTCCTTAACCTGAAAGTGGCATAACATTTTCAGAGTTTTTTCTGCATGTAAGCAAGGCAGAGTGGCAACAAAGAAAATTTCTATTGGTAAGAGAACAGAACTGAGTACTCAGTTTTTGAAGCTATGATTTCCAAGACAGTAAAAAAAAAAAAAAAAAAAAAAAAAAAAAGAAGAACAAAACTGCAGTTGTTCATTGGCATGTGCTTTGATGCTTGCCTAACTAAGCTCTGGGCATGGAAAGAAAATGTACCTATAACTGCTGTAATTAATTGGTATTTCATTATCACCTTAATAGTAAGTCAGGATTTGAGTTTGTTGTGCTACAAGCTAGAGAAATGTTCCAGGTGCCAATCAAACATCATATGGATGTATATGCTGGTCAGCTGCAGTATGCCTCAGGAGAGTGTGGTGCAAGCCTGTGGAGCCATCTTGACCATCCTGGAAGTTGTACTCCTATATAAAGTCCTCTTCAGTTAGATCTTCTTGTATGTGTCCCATGTTGCTGAAGATGTGAAGTTCATAAATGGAAGGATGAACTGAATTAAAACTGTCTCAATCAGAATTAATCTTGAAAAGGAATTTACAAGTATTAGAATACCATGATGAATTTTGTCTTTATTTTGGGCATTCTTTATTTTGGCTAATGTGAGATGCTTTTGATAAACACAGATAATGTCCAGACACAGTGCAGTAGTAACTTAAATTAATTTCAAAGCCTAATATCTTTGCTTCATAATGTACTTTGGAGATGGGAGTTAAAAGGACATGTTTAAGTTTTCCACTCACAAAGTAGAGAGCAGATCCATAGTTAGATATGTTAAAGTATGTATTAGATGAACTTCTCAGTAACTGATTTATGCCCTTCTGTCAAATAGATCCTTTAGATATCTTGTGAATATAGACATCTATAAATAGATAAAAATAGATACCTTCTTATGTAAGTTTACTGTATGGACTTACCAGTATTACAAAGTATAAGGAATTACCAGTATTACAAAGAAAGATAAATAATAAGGAAAAATTCTTATCACAAGTCGATACAATTATCAGCTCTGTTATCTAAAATCATACTACATGTACTAATTAGCATAAATGACTGATTAACTTCTCAGTGTTTCTTTAGGATAACACATTAGTAACACACTGTTATTTCTGATAGGACAAACTTTACACAAGATAGTTATAGGACAGCTTTGAGTGCTGGCTGTATTTCAGGCCTGCAAGTAACATAACTACAAACACTGACTAAAGGATATGGCATATTTTAAGATATGACCAGATTTGATCCTTTGTAGCTTGACAGCAATGCACTGAATGAGTTTTAAATTGTTCAAAGTGTCTTTGGTGTCTTTGGTTGGATCACCACAATGTTTTGTCTTGGACCTATAGTATTGTCTATTTTTTGTTTTCTTCTATATTATTTTAGGACTTGGGAGTCTTGAATTAGTATTTTGTATCATCCAAATTACTATAGTAAAATTAGTAATACTATAGAGGTATTACACTCCTTAGGAAGGAAGACAGGACTACTACTAATGTGGTTATAGGTGCTTCTCTGGAAAGGAAATGGAAGGTTTGAATCTGAGTGATCCTGCTCCTTGTCTTTCACAAGGATAATAAAATACAGATTTATGTTATTATATTACATTGTAGAATATAAAGGACAAGCAAGGCTACATCTAGGCTTAAAAGACTGGTAGACAGTAACATATGTGGGATCTTGATTTCACAAACTGATTTTTGGGGACTGGGTACACAAACCAAAGTATTTTTCCTGGGATATGCCATAGTTTCTTTTGTCCTTATGAGTTCATATTTTGCTGTGTTTTGGCAGCAAAGTACAACTAAAGTAAATCTGAAATTGTAATAATTTTTCTTGTATCTCTTGGTCCACATGGGTTTTAAATGATGAGCATTGTGCTGGGTGTTCCAGCTAGCTTCTGTCCTAAACAATTCAAAGTCTTAGTGACAGAAAGGATACTAATGATGTGCATACTCTTCAACTTCTAGTTTAGGACTTGCTTACTTATAACCAGTTAGAAGTACGGTCAGAGAGTAGACTCATTTCACCAGTGTTACTTGCTCAGTACTACACAACTTATCTTACTCTGACCCTAGGTATTGACTGCTCAGAGAAACCTGTAATTTTTAATGCTCAATACTCATCTGGTAGATTCATTCTTAGATGTGTTTTTATATGTACTATGACTGCAAACCACCTTATTTCAGGGATAAAATTCCTGATTTTAACTGACTCTGTGTTATATCAGCCATGCAGTTATAGCTGTACAGACTAATGGCAAGCCTTTTCAATATTTCGAACCCAGAGAGTGGTGATCAACGGCACAATGTCCACCTGGAGACCAGTGACAAGTGGTGTCCCTCAGGGGTCAGTGCTGGGACCAGTGCTGTTTAACATCTTTGTCAGTGACATGGACAGAGGAATGGAGTGCACCCTCAGCAAGTTTGCAGATGACACCAAGCTGTGTGGCACAGTCGACTTGCTAGAGGGCAGGGATGCCATCCAGAGGGACCTGGACAGGCTGGAGAGTTGGGCCCAGGCCAACCTCATGAAATTCAATAAGGCCAAGTGTAAGGTCCTGCACCTGGGTAGGCACAATCCCAAGCACAAATCCAGGCTGGGTGGTGAATGGCTGGAGAGCAGCCCTGAGGAAAAGGACCTTGGAGTCTGGGTTGATGAAAAGCTCAACATGAGCCTGCAGTGTGCACATGCAGCCCAGACAGCCAACCGAGTCCTAGGCTGCATCAAGAGAAGCGTGGCCAGCAGGGCAAGGGAGGTGATTCTGCCCCTTTACTCTGCTCTCGTCAGACCCCACCTGGAGTACTGTGTGCAGTTCTGGAACCCTCAGCACAGGAAGGACATGGAAGTGTTGGAGCGGGTCCAGAGGAGGGCCACAAAGATGATCAGAGGGCTGGAGCAGCTCTCCTATGAGGACAGGCTGAGAGAGTTGGGGCTCTTCAGCCTGGAGAAGAGAAGGCTTCGAGGGGACCTGATAGTAGCCTTCCAGTATCTGAAGGGGGCCTACAGGAAGGCTGGGGAAGGATTATTTACAAGGTCCTGCAATGACAGGATAAGGGGCAATGGGCTTAAACTGGCAGAGGGGAGATTTAGACTGGATGTTAGGAGGAAGTTCTTTCCAGTGAGGGTGGTGAGGCACTGGAACAGGTTGCTCAGGGAGGTTGTGGATGCTCCCTCCCTGGATGTGTTCACGGCCAGATTGGATGAGGCCTTGAGTAACCTGTACTAGTGGGAGGTGTCCCTGCCTATGGCAGGAGGTTGGAACTAGATGATCCTTGAGGTCCCTTCCAACCTTACCATTCTATGATTCTATGATTTGATATCACTACTGTTGTTCTCAAATGTACAATAAAAGTCACTTCCAAGCTCCTATTTAGGTGGTTCCTGCAATTCTTTGAAAGTGTACGGTTAATGAGTGTGGGTTTTCAAAATTAAAAATAAGGTGAATAAAGGGCAGAGAACATTAACCACAGTCTCTGGCAGAAGCTAGAATAAAATTTTTCATTTTGAGTATAAATAGTTTTTTAAAGGGCAAAGGGTTTAAGATATAGGCAGCTTCATTAAAAAGGTGACAGTTCACTTGTTTCAGCATTTCATGCGAAGAATTGTGGCCAATTAAGTGATGAACGCATTCAGATATTACAGTGGATACACTTTTATGATAGAACTCCATTATCAACTGTTATGAATAAGAATAGCGTTTTAATTAACAGACTGCCAGAACTAGAATGTTTTCATAAAATACCTTGAATAGTACTTCCCCCCTCTCCCCCATCTTATTTGAGCTTAAATCTATGTAGAAATGTTTATGTATCTTAAACTTAACACAGGTGGTAATGAACCACCTGTGCTGTGTGATCCCTTGAGCAATGGTGGGCTTGTAGCTGCTTTTTCTTGTGCTTCTGTTTTGTTCTTTGTTTAACATGGATCTCAAGATGGTGACTGCTGCCCAGTATGCCCTACTGGGAAACAAATCAGATGTTATTTTTTTAAAAATGAGTTAGGCAGAAATGTCTTAAAGGTACTCACATGTATGTATCATTATGTAAGTGGTCAAAATTGGACTGTGCTACCATATGGCCTAGTTCTGGTTTGAGTCTAACTGGTTATTTGTACATGCAATTACCTGATTTACGTTCACAAATTTGTAACTACATGTGCAAGTTGTATGCAGAGATGAATGAAATGGTTAGAAAACAGGCCTTGAAGCAGGACTTTTCATTCCAACTAAATTTCATACATTTAAATCATTGTTTCAGGCCATAACCACATCAGTTATACTTGATCCATGTTAGGTATAATCTCAGCACCTTGAAGTGGAAATGATCTTTAAAAAATGAAGGCTTAAAATTGTTTTAGATTGTGTTATTGTAGATCAAACTTGCTTTTCTGGCCTTTTAGCTCCACGCTCGACATTTTTATACATACGTAGTAAATGTTGTTTTCAGGGGATGTTTTTAGAACTAAAATCTAAGAAAAGATGAAAACAGTTGAAAGAAAAAACTAGGCTGTGCATCTGTTAAATTTGGGGTTTCATGGGGGTGAATAATACTGTTAGAATAATTTTGCTTGCATATATAAATTATGAGCGTGATTTGTTCTGTGAAGTTGAGTAGAATAGGAAAGGCATCTGCTGAAATTTGACAGTTTGTGCGAAGCATACACTTCAGATTACTGCTTTTTGTACAAGTGTTTTCCTTTTTTTCTGTAGTTGGAAGAATTATTCTGAAAAGCCAGTAGTGTAAATAGAGGGACTAAATACGGGTTTGCAAGGTTTTCGTGTTGGTATTGCCAATATTCCTCAATTTCTGCCAATATTCCTCAATGCCTTTCTTCAAAATGTCCAGTGCTATGATTTCTGTAATTCTGTTTGATAACCTTAGTACTCCTTCTGAAACAATGTTTGTATCACATAAAATTATAACAATATAGCTTGAATGTATGCATGAGTTCTATTTAATAATTGCATTTCATTGTTAATTCAGACTTATTTTCTACTCTAGTTTATATGGCTGTCATCATCAGAGGCTTATGTTTCGGTTATTACATAATCATAACAGCCAACACACTTAAATGTTTTAAGAACTTTCAGGCAGTTCTAGTGTTTCAGCTAATTAGATGAAGCAGTGAACTTTTTGGCTTAATTTACTTCTGACATTGTAATTCTGCCACCCAACAGAATTAGATTATTTTCTTATCTGTTTTCCCTCTTTCAGTAGATGAGTTAGAGAGATCAATTTCATTAAGGAAACAGTCACGTTTCAGTAATATTTTAAACTTACGTACAATCACAGCTGTATTCAAATCTGGTACTGTAATTTATTCCAGTAATGCTTATTTTTCCATCTGGTTTTATTTCCTTTATGTAATTCATATATTCAAGTAGTATGTTCAGTCAAGTAGAATCTTTTTGTTGGATTGTTTTTAATTTTGTTTGTAGTGGGTCGTCCACTATGAAGTGAGAGCTGACAGGTGTGGCTGTAACACTTACTCTAAATCTTGCATTCTTGTACCTTGTATCTTGTATTCTTGCATCAAAAATATCTCTGATTCTGCCGAAATGCAATGCTACTTGGGCTGCTGCATTTAGGAAGATGGAGATGATCTCTTCACCTGACTGGCCTGCTAGGAACAGAAATAATTCAACGAGGTCTACTCTACTCTCCAAAAGCTTAATATCCTAGTACTAACCAGTGCTCATGTATTACTGGCTTTGGAACGGGATATGTAGTGCAATATGTTTTCTTCTGTTTATCTCCCTTATTTGGACGTTAGACTGGTACTACATTTGTGGCTGTTTCAGTTAAAAAATATCAGTGAAGTGTTCTGTTACTGAAATGTGGCAATATTTTATCAGTATGCTTTCTCAGTCCTATGATCTAATTATTTTTAAGATTGTTCATACACTTCTTTGTGAAAATTTTTAAAGATATTTTTGTATTTTTTTTTAACCAGCATTGTTTGCTGTCTCAGTAACTCCTAATATATCATGAGTTCAGCATTAATTATTGCGTGAGAACATTTTCTGTTTAACTGTGAGAAGAAAAATAAATTTCAGGTAATTGCACTGAGAGTTTTATTGTTTAATACGACTGCTGCAAGTAAAGAGGACATGGTGTGATTTCTGGTGTTTGTTTTACTAGCTGCCAAAATAGATATATGATAAGTTGTAGAATTGGATTCTTTTGCTTTATTCTCAAGTGGGAGTAGAAGAGGAAAACTTAAAATGAGAAAGTGAAATGTTAGATCGGTGTATGTTGTTATTTTTTTTCCCCCTTAAAAATGCTAGTTCAGTGCATTAGACATATTTATGAAGGTTACCTTGGCAAGCGTTTTCCAACCAAGGGAATTAAATTACACAAAAGGTTTAGTCAAGTCTTTCTAGACCTTATTTTTCAGAATTGACACGCCCTTGCCTCAAGTCGTATTAGTGTGAAGGCTGCATGTATGATGCTGAGAGCAGCATGGAAGCTATCCCAAAACCCACAAGTATTGTGTGTGGGAAGAGTCCACTGTCTTCAGCTACAGGTTGTCATAGGTCATCTCTGCCTTGCATTGTCAGCAAGTAGCCTCAGGCTGTAACTTCCTCAGCCCTTTTTCAGTGGCTGTTATATGGGGAGCACATAAGAACCACTTCCAGTGGCCATTAACCTAAATTTCATTCAGCCAGCTTCTTTGAGGTCAAAAATTCTGTGTCAGGGTTTGAAGCACTGAGAGGAGGTAGAACAACTGAGAAATACATACCTAAATGAGATGCATAAATGCTGATGTAGCAAAAATCTATATTAATATTCAAAGCTGTTCTAAGCAGTTCTAAGAACATAAAAAACACATTAGATAAATACACCAAATGCTTGGTACAGATTTGCTGCCTATCACCTCCAGAGTGTAATTCTCTCTGCCACCCCAGTGCAACTGATTATAAAACTGCTGGCCAATGGCAGCTTCACTGCATCATGTTTGTTCAGTTTCAAATAAGGACGGTATTTCTGTATACTAAACTTGCTTATGGACAAGGTTAAGAATAAAATTGTAAATGCAGAAAAACAGTCCTGAAAATAATAATTAGTTTTGGCTGGAAAGGCAGTTCATCTTCTTACAGCCAGTCAGAGTTGCCATTTCCTTTAACAGTACTTCACGTAGTGAATAAAAATATTCTAAAAGAGTGAAACTTTGTTGATACAGAAAGATTTTCGCACAATTATTTCTCCAAGTCAGGACATGAATAAGATAAATCTCAACTGTTGTGGCACACTTAGTTTTAATAGTATATGTTTTGCCATGCAATTGGTCAACTGTAAAATGCTAGTAATATAGTCTAAAGCAGATGTTACTACTCATGATGTGTTTTAGCTGGTTTGGAACCAATATGTTCCCTGAAGGTTGGGACTCTTAACAGAAATCACTGGAAAGTCTAAGACTCTTAAAGTTTGAACTATGACAGTCTTTTGGCAGGTAGTGAAAAAGGCTGAATGAGAAGTTCCCTTACTTTTAAAGCTTGCAGTTGAACCCATACCTACTACTCCTTCATCTCTTTCTACATGGTTGTACAGGACCAGATCTTCTGCTGATTGTGTCTGCTTTTAATTTTTTGCACTATATTTCTAGGAGTAAGCTCGTACTTTGATAATACAGTTGGAGGTGTATAAAAATTTAAAAGTACCATGAAAGCACAACATTTTAGCTGATAATAGCCACTTATTCTTCCAATTTTATTCTCTAATTCAGCCATCAGATGTTGAGATTTGGTAAGAAGGATGGAATGTGGAATATACGTTGGTTGAAAGACTGTGAAAGAATTTGCTTCAGACAGCTTGCTGTATTTTAAGGACAATATACTCTCAATTGTTTTTTCTGTTTTGTACCTTGAGTGGTACAAAAGTGGTACAGAATTTTAAGATTCAGCAGTCTGCACCTTTAATTCTCCTGTCACATAATGGTATATTGTAATTGTAAAATATGACAATTGTCTACAAACATAAAGCTCAATTGTTTGTGGGAATATCTTCTAAGCTGTGAAAAAAAGCTTGCAAGTTTTGATACAAAGCTTACACAAATCTTTTTCATACAGACAAGTTTTGAGCAAGCTAAATGCATTTAGGTACTTTGCTTTTAAAAACAAGCACTAAATTAGTATTACGTGTTACTGTAGGAAGCTTTCATTTTCTTCTTTAGCACATGACGAGATCTCACACAAGACAACTTCACATTTAGAGAGGGAAAAAAAAGCTAAGTTACGTATTTATATTTTCCAAAACAGAAAGAGTGACTGTTTCTTTTACATAATTTTTAATGAGTAAGAAGGGAACTGGTAGTTTCTCTTTGCCTTCTCCTCAGGTCTTAAAAATAGCTAATTATTGTGGCTTCCTTGAATCTTTGTTGAAATCTCTCTAATTTACTCTACAGAGCATGAAAGACTGGAGAGGAGGACCAGCTATGACTTCCAGATGTAGTTCTGTTTCTTGTAGCATCTTCGTGATTTCTCTGTACTATGACTTACATTGGCTTTTTGACACTTCAGCTTGTTTATCTTAGTACTAAAAATGAAAACTGTAGCCATCTTCAAAATCAGAATGGGTCAGCTCTGAGTAGTTAACCTATTGAGATAATTACCTTAAGAATGTGTTTTCATAAGAACCAGTCTTCTTGCAATAATTTTACTCATATGAAAGACAAAACCGTACAACATCTTTTATATCTCTATAAAAGCTATGTAGTGGCATTTTTTTGGTGGGTGAATACATTAGAAACACTCCATTTAAATCAGATCATTTTTGTCTGTAATGTTTTTCTCAGTTTTATGTGTATTCATGGTATGTTTATTTTTATTGTAAATCGCAAAGGAAATTTCAAAGAGAAACTGAAAACAATTTGGTTCTGTGAGCTGGAATGAGACAATACTCTTTTTTACAACTGTTTTTCTTGTAGTTGTATGACAATTTTGTTTGTATTAAAGAAGATCAAAAATCCCAGACCAATCAAAGAAATTATCAAGCTTATAATTTTAATAATGACCTCAGCTGAGGACATTAATTTGGGAATTAATGATCAGTTAAGGTTAATGACTCAATGCCTTGAGTCATTAAACTTCAAGAAAGTGCCCTGTACTTTGATTATTTGGGGTTTATTAAAGGTAGGTTGTAGAAGGGTATTTCCAAACACCGGGGGAATGAATGAGAACAGAGAATGGAGCTGTTTTATTGTCTGCCTCCTTCTGCAGTCCCAGCCTAACTAAAAATGCCATTATGCTTGATGAGAGTGTTAAGTCCTCACCCTTTCATAGCCATCCTTCTTTCTTGTTTTGAAACAAATGCAGAACCTCAAATGTTTGGCAAAGCATAGGTTAAGTCTGCAGTGTTATCACTGCACTTCACCTCTATCTGTGAAGTTATTCCACAATGTCCCCAAAGTAAGCAGTTATAGGATATTGCAGCAGTACTATGCTATGATCTGTACAGAAGGATATAAGCCTTTGGATATGCATTGTATGTAGCAGGTACATATTTGCATATAAGTGGGTTATAAGTATTTTCATTGTAATTTGTATCTAATTTGTATGCTGCTTACATAGTCCAGGAGATGGAAAGTTATGTATGTGAGCATTTAACAGACAAGGAGTGCTTAAACCTGAAGCCCTTTATTTTCCCATAGTGGACAGATGTAAGCTGCTATGATGGCAGTTGCTCAACAGTATCTTACAAATAAGTCTGAGCCCTTTCTGACATAAAGTAGTATATTTAAAGTAAGGTGTCTTGGTGAGATTTTCACTTTAAATAGAATAAGGGTTAAATGATAACTTGACTTATCTTTTAAATGACAAAAAATAAAGAAATTGCAAGACCTTTTCACACATTAGATATGTATTGTCATTTATCATCTAGATATCAGGCTAGCAGTGCGAAGTAATAAAACATATCATCGAAAAATGTGCTATAGGTCTGAATCACTCTTTCATTCCACCTCCCAGCTAACTGTAGTATTAAATCAAACAAGCAGAACATTTCCTTAGGCAGCCATTGCCTTTTAATTTCCTGAAGAACCTTAAAATATCATTCATTACAAGTACTACACATATTTGGTTTTTAAAAGTCTCATAAATCAATAGCAGGCTGACTGTAATAATTATTACAAGTTAGTGCATAATTTTCGTGCTGAAGGCTGCATGCAGAACTTTAGCATATGCAAACGAGGCAATTCAAACTGTGTATAGATATTAATATGAAGAAGCAGGTAACGAGGTACAGGCTATGAATTATGCATCAAGAGCGGCTGATCTTCAATGAGGAAAATGAATTCAGCATGTAATCTAATTAGTGATGGAAGTCTATTACATCTAACTGCAAAAGCAACCGTCCTTGAAACAAATTTATTTACAGTCCATGTTACCACTTGAAACAACTTTGAAATGATGTGTAAGACAACAGCTTAATTGTAAATTTTTTTTTGTTTGTTTGTTTGTTTCAGTTCTAGACCTGGAAGGCCTCCTAAGAGGACTCAAAGTGTCACCTCCCCAGAGAATTCTCATATTATGCCACATTCTGTCCCAGGCCTAATGTCTCCTGGAATCATCCCGCCAACAGGTAGGCTCACTAGAAACACCTTCACATGGGCAGCCTTTTGAATTCATGGCTTATATCCACTTGTCAACAAATTAACAATTTAGAAAACCAGCATCCAAATCACATAAAGGAATACCCATAATGTAACATTATTGCTACATAAGTATATTGTATATAATGGAAATTGTGGCAGCTTGGTACTTTAAAATACAAATAACACAGCAAGTAATGATTCTTTATAAATTTTTCCTCATTCTTTCTTTTTGTAAACAAGAAACCTTTCAAAGCACGTTATTACCTATCATTTGACAATAATCTCCCTATTCATTTTTAATATATCAGATATCTTCTGATTTTTTTCTGCTCTGCTTGATTAAATAATGGCATCATGAATATAGTTGCCTGAAGAAACTGAGTTAGTTAAAATAACTCCATGCTGCACACACGTCTTTCTTAATTTTTCATCCTGAAATTCTATTTTTGATACATCTCCTGAGGCCTTTTACTAATGTGAAGTCCTGTAACAATCTGTTTCTCAAACTGCTATTTTCTTTTGAAAGTTACTATAACATCTCCTAGCAGTGACTTGCTCTTAGACATAGCTAAATTAAGAAAGAGTATGTTGCAGGAAGGAGATGAATAGAGCCGCCTGACGATGAAGACATTCAACAGTCAAGCTCTCAATCACAGAATCACAGGTTAGGGGCTGAAAAGCGCTTTGAAAGATCATCTAGTCCAACCCCCTTGCCAGAGCAGGATTACTTCTATCAGATCACACAGGAACACATCCAGATGGGTCTGGAGTATCTCTAGAGAGGGGAATTCCACAACCCCCCTGGGCAGCCTGTTCCTAGATATTACAGATGACTTAAATTCTCCCACATGCTTCAACAAAGCTCACCTGAGATTCCATTTCTCCTCCAGTTGTTCCCAACTTGTTTGCATGGATCAGTCTGTACCACTGATATTCTCTAAGGTGAAGGAAAGATAGGAAACTAGAGATCCAAGTAGACAAGAGGATTGCTGTGTCTTGGGATTTATAGATGGGCTGATATTTGAGTAGTGCCCATAATCATGTGCCTGTTTAAGTAGAGCATGATCTTTGGCATCATTTTTAGTTACAGATGACTAACATTTTCCAAAAAAAAATGCACAATTGAGGAAACACCATATGCCAGAAACTGTTGGCAGTTTGGATGCAAATGCCTTATCTGGAAGAGGGAGGAAAGTGAGGAGAGTTTAACTATGCCTCTTGGCCTAAGGGCTCAAGAGCTGCTTTGTGTACTGAGATAGGCACATCACCTGAAATACTTTATTAGAAATTTACAGTTTTTCAAAATGCCCTTTAACATACAGAGGAGTGACAGGATGAAAAAAAAGTTAGACAACTAAGGTTAGTAAGAGAGAGAGTAAGGTAAACATGGGAAGGTATCAGGCAAATAGAACTCACAGTAGTCTAGGCAGGTGTAACCAGCCAAAAAAACCAAACGAAAAATCATGATTAAAGTATTTTACACACTAGGATTTACAGGATAAAATCTAGTAAAGAAAATAGAGTTGATGCAGCATGAATGCAGAATGAGAGAGACAAAGACCTGCTGCAGTGGGTCCAAAGGAGGGCCACCAGGATGATCAGATTGCTGAACCGCCTCTCCTGTGAAGACAGGCTGAAAGAGGTGAGGCTATTCAGCCTGCAGAACAGACGGCTTCAGGAAGAGAGCAGTACCGAGGCTAGCTCCTCTGGAAAGGCGCGATTTGGAAGCTTTTTCGAAGCTTTTTTTCTTTACTTAGGGGCTCTCCCCAGCGGAGAACCCCAGAAAGGGGCAGGGAAGCGACAGGCGCGGCCATGACGTTGCGTACGTGCACGCTCGAGAGAGTGACGCAGCAGGGGCGGTGCCGGGCGCGCGGGTGATCCAAACAAGAAGCGGCAGCGGCGCGAGGCCCCGCTTCGGGATGAGAGCAGCTTTCTCTGCTGAGCACAGCCAGCAGCTCGCACTGGGGAAAGAAAGGGAGGAAAAAAAAAATTAAAAAAGAGGTAGGTCAGTTCGTCGAAGGAATTGCACCATGGTTAAAACCCGGTCAAAGGCTGCTCGTAAAACCGTGGGTACCCATACACAGCCCACACCTGTGCATGCAGGCGTCCAGGCAGCTGGCTACAATGAGTGTTGGAGCCTGGCATTCGAAGTTGAGGATTGCAGAGTCAATGCCTGCATTAGATGTGAGCAGATCAGTGGTCTACTTTACGTAGTGGCTGAACTGAAGGATGAAGTAGAAAGTCTAAGGAGTATAAGGGAATGTGAAAGGGTGTTAGGGTTGTGGCACCAGGCTCTGCAGATCCGCTTAGCAGAGGGAGGTGACCCAAGAATCGGGGGAATGGATATAAGTGACTGTCAGAAGGGGCCAGCGAAACCTCTTCCAGCTCCCTTCACCTCCTCAGTTGCCCTTACACAACAGACATAGGGCACTAGATGTTGAGGGTGAGGTGATTTTGGAAGCAGAAATAACCACTTGGGGGGTTGACTAAAGCAAGTCAGTCCTCCCCTCTCACATCAGAACTTCTACCCAAAAGAAAACAATGAGGAGGGTAATTGTTGTTGGTGATTCCCTTCTGAAAGGAACTGTAGGCCTCATTTGTTGGCCAGAGCCCTTCCCCAGAGAAGTCTGCTGCACCCCTGGGTCCTGGGTCAGAGATGTTACCAACAGAATACCTAATATAGTGGAACCCTCTGATTACTATCCCTTGTTGGTTATGCAAATGGGAAGTGATGAGGTTGATACCTGAGGCCTAAAAGCAGTCCAAAGGGACTTCGAGGCACTGGGAAAAGTAGTTGAGGGATCAGGGGCACAGGTAATTTTCTCATCAATACTCTTAGTTGCAGATAGGAGTGCTGAAAGGAACAGGAAATCATGCCTGATTAACAAGTGGCTCAGAGGCTGGTACCACCAAAAAATGTTGATTTCTTTGATCTTGGGGAACTTTATACAGCTCCGGGTCTGCTAGCGACAGACAGGGTACATCTGTCTCAGGGGGAGAAAGATCCTGGCACACAAGCTGGTGGGGCTTGTTGAAAGGGCTTTAAACTAGGCTGGAAGGGGGTGGGGGTTAAACACAGTAGTACTAGAGATGAAATGAAGGAGGCTGAGTGTGGTAAACCAGAGACAGGGGTAAAACCAGCAGCCCAGGTGAAGTGTATGTACACCAGTGCATGAAGTATGGGTAATAAACAAGAGAAGCTGAAAGCCTTGGCCTGAGAGGCGAACTATGATGTTGCCATCACAGAAATATAGTAGGGTGACTCACACAACTGGAGCGCTGTAATCAATGACTACAGACTCTTCAGGAGAGACAGGCAAGGGAGAAGGGGTAGAAGAGTGGCCCTGTGTATTAGGGAGGCTCTGGACATTCATCGAAGTAGAGATCAAAGATGATCAAGTTCAGTTCCTATGGGTAAGAATTAGGGGGAAGGCCAACAAGGCCACCCAGCCAGGAAGGTTGATTTATTCTTCAAGCAGCTGGAGGCTACCTCAAGATCACTTGCCCCTTGTTCTTGTGGGTGACTTTAACCTGCCAGACATCTGCTGGGAATTTAAAACTGCAGAGAGGAGGCAGTCTAAACAGTTCCTAGAGTGCACGTAGGATAGCTTTTTATCCCAGCTGTTATGTGAGCCTACCAAGGGTGCAGCCCTGCTGCTCACAAACAGAGAAGGGCTGGTGGGAGATGTGGTGGTCAGAGACTACCTGGCCAGTGACCATGAAGTTTTCAGTATATGGTGAAACCAGGAGGGGCATCAACAAAACCTCCACACTGGAGTTCTGAAGGGCAGACTTCAGCTTATTTAAGGATTGGGAAACAGCCCTTAAAAACAAAGGGGTCCAGGCAGGCTGGACCTACTTCAAGAAAGAACTCTTAAAGGCACAGGAACAGGCTGTGTCAATGTGGAGACAGCCAGAGTGGACAGGCAAGGAGCTTCTAAAAGAAATAAGGGGAAAAAAGAGGATGTATCACCTTTGTAAGGGACTACTGAGCCACTTGGATCCTCACAAGTCCATGGGACCAGAAGGGATCCATCCTAGGGTGCTGAGAGAGCTGGCAGATGAGCTGGCCAAGCTGCTTTCCATCATTTATCAACAGTCCTGGCTCATTGGAGAGGTCCCCGAAGGCTGGAAGCTGGCCAGTGTGATGCCCATCCACAAGAAGGGCTGGAAGGAGGAACCAGGAAATTCCAGACCTGTCAGCCTGATCTCAGTGCCAGGCAATGTTACGGAAGAGGTCATCTTGAGTGCCATCACAAAGCACCTAGAGGATGGCCAAGGGATCAGGACTAGCCAGTGTGGGTTTAGGAAGGGCAGGTCCTGCCTGACCAACCTGACCTCCTTTTATGCTCAGGTTACCCTCCTGGTGAATGCAGGCAAGGCTGTGGATGTAGCAAAGACTTCAGCAAAGGCTTTGACACAGTCTGCCACAACAAGCTTCTGGCAAAGCTGGTAGCTTGTGGCTTGGAGAGATTCACTCTGATGTGGGTCAATAACTGTGTGGAGGGCCGGGCAGAGAGAGTGGTGGTGAATGGTGCCACATTCAGTTAGCAGCTGTCACTAGTGGTGTCCCCCAGGGATCAGTGATGGGCCCAGTCCTGTTCAATATCTTTATTGATGATCTGGACCAGGGGATTGAGTCCATCATCAGTAAGTTTGCAGATGACACCAAGTTGGAGCATGTGTTGATCTGTTGGAGGGTAGGAGGGCTCTGCAGAGGGACCTGGACAACCAGGATGGGTGGGCAGAGGCCAATGGCATGAGATTTAACAAGGCTAAGCACAGGGTTCTATACTTTGGCCACAAGAACCCCAAGCAGTGCTACAGGCTGGGGACAGAGTGGCTGGAGAGCAGCCAGGAAGAAAGGGACCTGGGGGTACTGGTCGACAGCCAACTGAACATAAACCAGCAGTGTGCCCATGTGGCCAGGTGAGCCAGTCCTGGCCTGTATCAGGAAGTGTGGCCAGCAGGACAAGGGAGGTTATTCTTCTCCTAGACTCAGCACTGGTCAGGCCACACCTTGAATACTGTGTCCAGTTCTGGGTCCCTCAATTCAAGAGAGATGTTGAGGTACTGAAATGTGTCCAGAAAAGGGTGACAAAGCTGGTCGAGGGCCCTGTGAGGAGAGGCTGAGGGAGCTGGGGGATTGTTTAGCCTGGAGAAGAGGAGATTCAGAGGTGACCTCATTGCTGCCTACAGCTACCTGAAAGGAGGTTGTAGGCAGATGGGGGTCAGTCTCTTCTCCTAGACAACCAGCAACAGAATAAGGAGACTTAGTCTCAAGTTGTGCCGGGGGGAGGTATAGGCTGGATATTAGGAGGAAGTTCTTCACAGAGAGAGTGATTTACCATTGGAATGGGCTGCCCAGGGAGGTGGTAGAGTTGCCATCCCTGGAGGTGTTGGAGGCCCCCAAGAAAAACCTGGATGAGGCACTTAATGCCATGGTCTAGTCAGTTGGCTAGGGCTGGGTGATAGGTTGGACTGGATGATATTGGAGGTCTCTTCCAATCTGGTTGATATTATGATACTATGAATGCAGCATGAGGGAGACATAGACCCGCTGCAGTGGGTCCAATGGAGGGCCACCAGAATGATCAGATTGCTGAAGCCACTCTCCTGTGAAGACAGGCTGAAAGAAGTGAAGCTGTTCAGCCTGGAGAAGAGACGGCTCTGGGGAAACACTTTAGCTGCATTTCAGCATCTGAAGGAGAAGTAGAGGAAGGCTGGGAATGGACTGTTTAGAAGGGCTTTTAGTGGTAGGATGTGGTGTAATGGTTTTAGACTGGAGCAGGATAGATTTATGTTGGACATGAGGAGGAAGTTCTTCACCATGAGAGTGGGAAAATACTGGAACATTCTACCCAGAGATGAGGTCCCTTCTCTGGAGACATTGAAGTGACCCTGGGCAGTCTGATCTAGTTGGATGTGTCTCTACTCACTGCAGGGGAGGGTTGGACAAGGTGACTTCGAGGGTTCCTTAAAATCCAATGCAATCTAAGAATCTGTGAATAATAGATAGGATCTGTGTGGGGAAATGATGGGGCTGTTTATAGCACAAAAACATTTGTGTTTGTGAGAGAGAGATCAAAAACTGCAGAAGCAAAGGGAAATTATTTGAGAGAAGTAAGGCAGGAAATATCAGAGGACAAGAAGCATGTGAGAAGTAGGAAGGAGGTGACATCAAAGAAGTCAGAGACAAATAAGCAGACTGAAAACAGGGAGACAAGGAAAAATATCCCTGTCAACAGTATCATTTAGGGTTTTGTGTTACTGCTAATATATAGGAACAAATTGCCTCTTGATGTAATATCTTCTGTCTTGTCTTTTTTTCCCCCTAAGAAAGCAACTTAAAAACATAATTGATAGCTAAAGTATCCGATTCCTCTCTAGTCTTTTAAAGCTAGTCATAATAATTTAATGGTAAAACTGGTACTAAATGGTACTAAAACCACAGATCCAGCTTCTTAGAATATTAGCCCAAAGAACCAGATGCAGATATTTGTAGATTTAAAAAAAAAAAAAAGTAAATTAAAGGTAATAAAGAGGCATAAAATTATTATTCATTAAATCCTTCTAAGATGGTATAGATTTGTGAGTCTTTGAAAAGATGAAAGGTTTAATTGAAGTTGCTATGAAATTTGAACTAGTTTCACATTACATGACTTACCACAACAGAATGGGTGAGCATGAGTTTTTCCCGTTGTGGTGTGGACTCTTAAACAGTACACCAAAAAAAGCAAGAACTGACACTATTAGAAGCAAGCATTAGAGTATAGTGTTCCATAGAGTCTGGCTTAGCAAAGGTAAGGAGCATCATGACGGCGGTGCTACATAACACCAGCATTTTTCTGACAGGTGAGTATAAAAATATGCTTACAGTATGATCTTAGGAGTTCCAATCAATGAACATTTGTGCATCTACACAGTGAGAGTAGTTACCAAAACTACTCTAAGAGCACTATCAAGAAAGAAATGTTATAACTACCATAGATAATATAGTGTAATTATGTGCTACCACATCAGTTGATACTAGAAAATTCTTGGTTCTTGTAAATATTTTCCTCGATATTTTCATTGTGTACTCTAAGAACCACAGAATAGGTTGGGTTGGCAGACACC
This sequence comes from Eubucco bourcierii, assembly GCA_013396675.1. NCBI lineage: Eukaryota > Metazoa > Chordata > Aves > Piciformes > Ramphastidae > Eubucco > Eubucco bourcierii. The sequence continues at coordinate 99,169 of VWZE01001525.1, read as the reverse complement.
ACTGAAAATGATCTAGTCCAGCACCCCCTGGTCATAGTAGGGTCACACAGAGCAGGTTGTTCAGACCTGCTTCAGCTGGGGTTTGAATATCTTTTAAGGATGGAGACTCCATAATGCCCCTCTGTAGCCTGTTCTGGTGTTTGATCACTCTCAAATTTTTTTTTTTACTACTTTTGAATGGAATTTCCTGGATTTCATTTTGTGTCTCTTGGGCAACACTGACAAGAGTCTGCCCCTGTCAGGTATTCACACATATTGGTAAGATTCTGCTTGAGCCTTTTCCATGTTGAACAATCCCAGCTCTCCTAACCTCTTTACATGTCAGGTGCTCTGCTCACTTAATATCTTTGTGGTCCTAAGATAGCTCTGAGTTTATGAAGTTTGAATTTCATGCTAGGACACAGTGCTAAACAGAAAAAAAAAAAATCTAAGTACTAGGTTGTTAAGTGATTTTTTTCCCCACCCCCTTTCTCTCTTTTTCTGTAACAAATTCTTCTTTTTAAGCTTTCTGATTGATCTAATAATCTGAGTATAATAACTAAGTTTCCTTCCTGCCTACAAAAGCGTGTAAGTGATCACACAAACAATTATGTGCTATTTAATGCTCTTTAAGTATCAGAGATCTGCAATTATTAGGTGTATCGGGGATATATAATGGTATGCTTTACCATATGATTTTTGCTTGAAAATGTTTCTTTTTTCTGATTCTGCTACATATCACAGAAACACACAGTTAAAGGTGGAAACCTGGTTTCTGAAGGAGCTGTTCTACATGTGCGGTTTTTTATGTCTGCAAAAAAATACTAATACAAAACAATATGCTGAGACTTCTCATGAGATTTCAGGGTTCTGCATTTTTGTAGGAGGCCCAGTGGAGGAACCTTTGAAAGTATCTTCTATTTTTGGTCCAATCTGAAATCCCATGCAGAGAATGTTGCATTGCCACTTAGAATGGGTTTGCTTTAGAGAAGTGTTTAGGGACAAAGCTGGGATCTGTCCATTTTATTGCAGGATTCATAAATATTACCTACAATTGCTGTCTTTGATTAGGGTTAATTTACAGAATGTTCTCAACTTTTCTAAAGACTTCCCAGCTGACAAAAGGCAGCCTTTGTTTTATTAACATAAATGGAGGACCTTTGAAAGTGTTGCAAAATGGGAAATGTGTTATAAAAGGAAACAAAGGGCTTCTTGAATTGTCCGGAGAACTAAAATCTGCCTATGTTACACGTGAGGCAGTCAGAAGGAAGAAGAGTTTGATGTAGGCTCAGACAGGTGTACTGACTTTCCAGGCTTATCTGGATATTGCCTTGAAGCACTTCCAAAACTAGATGTCTCATCATAGTTAACTTTGATCTGCATGTCTCTGTATACTGCAGATCTTTCTTCAGCTACTGTGCTCAGAGGGCTTTAAAAGTTGTCTAAAGTTGAAAGAATAGGTAATTGTGATTAATCACAAAGGGAAGGCTGTAACTTGCAAGTGTTACTATTTGTGTTCTGTTTTGATATCTGTAGTTTCTATGTAACATTAAAAAATTTATTTCCATTTTTCATACAAATTTTGAAGAACAGTTCTCTTTGCTTTTCAAATTAGTATTTTTGGTAATTATTCCTGACTATTTTAGGTTTTAAACTCTTTCGTAAATCTTCTGACTTAATTCTTATGTAGTTTGTTCATCTACAGGTTATGAAATGAATTCCTAGAAAACTTTCATATTTATTTCAGGAACTTCATCTTTCTCAAAAAAGATAAAATATGAATATAAAGTGCTTTTAGAAGTCACTGTTATGGGTCATAATATGATATGATTTATTCTGTATCTGTATCTATCTGTAGATACAGTTACGTATTCACCAATTAAAAGAAAAATAGATTTCAAAGAATTTCATATGTTTATTAATTTTGCATTAATCTCAGTAATTATTGTTACTATTATTTTGATCAGATTTGCTTTATGATATTTATTTCTGTCCATCTGTTCCACATCTGATACCAGACTCTTGTTCCAGTATAAAGAGTTCAAGCTTCCTTGGAAGTGTTTAATGTGTACAAATTATAACTACTTTCCTGTATTAAACTCCTGTTCTTTTTTTTCTCTCTTCTCAAGTGATAATCTGAAGATGTCATTTCTAATCTCATCTTTTTTTTTTCTCTCTTGCTGTGTTCCTGAATCAATAAACGTATATTCCAACTTTCATCCTGTACAAAATTCTCTGAGCCATGAAGTGTTTTTTTGAGGAGGTTAGAGTAAGGAGAGAATTGAAAGGCTTTGTATAGATTATTTCAGCCTGAAGGACAAATGGAGTTCACAGATGCAGCTGTTGATAAAGCATGGCAGTTTTTCTGCTAAAGTAGAAGATGGAATTATTTGGTGTTTAAAGAAAGATTAATCACATAATTAATTTCATTTTCTCTGGCTCACATATATTGATGTTATATTACACAGAACGGAAAGAATGGCTAAAATACAATTATTGTGGTTAATATATTCACATCATATTCAGTATTACCAAGAAACAAATTCTGTAGTTATAAACTCAATCCTGTAATGTTTTTAAAATGCACTTAATGTATGAGAGTGAATAGAGTTGATTTCTACAAGTATTCCAGGGGCTAGAAATTAAATGTTCAAGTTACGTATCTAGTAATTTTGAGAAGAAACTCCATTATTCATCTGTTTGTTTTATGTAGTGTGTACTTTTTTTTGATCCTATGTTGGTTAGAAAGATACACATTGATAAAATTGCATGGCTGTCACCTCATTCTTATAAATTAGAGAGTCACAGAATGGTTTGGGGTGGAAGGGACCTTTAAAATGCATTCCATGTTAGCACAGTCTTTTGGTTATTAGTGTTTAATCATTTTTAATGTTGGCATTACTTCTGCTGGTGTTATAGGATGATATGCTGTTTATCTGTTGAGGCTGAACTAACTTACTGTAAAAATAAACAGCAAAAGCCTGCTTTCAGAGTGATAAACTCTAACCTGATACAAGAAACTGAATTGGATTACACAAACTTTTTTGCACTTTATTAAGGAAGTAGTCATTCTAATTAATGTGTAAGCTTCTGTTGTGCTCACTATTTGAGGTATCAGTGGGAAGATATACTGACTAAACTCTAAATACCTGATTTCATTGTTTCTAAAACCATAATAAAGGTGTCATTCAAGCCACCTGTCCTCTCCTCCAAACACTGTCATAATTTTTTCATGTTATTCTAGAATCACAGAATGTTTTGGGTTGCAGGAGACCTTTAAAGGTCATCTAGTCCAACCCCTTTGTAGTGAGCAGGATCATCATAAACTAGATCAGATTTCTCAATCCTATCCAAACTGACCTGAACATTTCCAGGAAAGGGGATTCTACCACCACCCTGGGCAAGTAGTTCTGGTGTTTCACCATCCTCATTGTGAACAATGTCTTCTTTACACGCAGTCTGAATGTACCCTCTTTTATGTTAGGAACATAACCTCATGTCCTTTTGCAACAGGCCTTGCTAAAAGACTTCTTCCTTACATAGCCCCCTTTAGTACTCTAAGGCCACAATCAGGTCTCCTGAGTGCCTTCTTTTCTCTAGGCTGAACAACCCCAACTCTCTTAGCCTTTTCTCAAGGTGATGTGTTCCAACACATGGATCATTTTTATTACCCTAATCGGGACCTGTTCCAACCCAACTGAGGGTCCCAGAGCTGGACACAGTACTCCAGGGGAGGTCTTAACCAGAGCTGAGCAGCAGAATCACCTCTTTCAACCTCTGGGCCATGGTTCTTTTGATGCAGCCCAGGGTACAGCTGGCCTTTCTGAGCTGTAAGGGCACATTGCTGGCTCGTGTTGAGCTCTTCTTCACTCACCAGTCCTCTACAGGGCAGCTCTGTACTATCATCCTGTTGAATGGCTGTCTGTCTTGTACTTTACGACGAGTGGCTTTATCACTGAAAATGTACTCTGGAAACTCAGTAGTTTAAGTTCAATGAGTCCCTTACAATCATTAGTTAATGATTACATTGATTATCTGTGCAGCCACAAATTTTATAAAAATCCCCAAATTATTTCAACAGATGTTAGTTGCTGAGCAGTGGGAACTTTAGTTCTTAGCTAGATAATTTCAAGCAGACACATGCAAATGGGTTCTTTTCTGACTTGATGTTTTACCTCTTTAACCTTTATTTTAAATATTATATAAAATGATTTTTTTTTTTTTGCAATACTTGAATAGAAAATACTGCCATATAAGAATTTGTTTTGGAGTCTCACCAATCAGTGCTTCACACTCCTGTGAATATTCAGTCACTTCAGTATCTTTGTAGGAAAATAGGATGTGACTACATTTTAAGCAAATGTATGGAAGAGCTCCAAACAGGCAGATTATGAACTGTCTGTGAATCTAGTGCTATTTAACCACATTTGCTTCTGACAACTATTTGCTTTCTAGCCATTTCTGAGCATGAGAAGGCTATGACCGTCTTTGCTTGTAATAAACCACATAGGTACAGCTTTTTTGGTTATAAAATCTTTTTAAAACTAAAAATTAATTGCAGAAATAGAACCTTTTTAGTGAAGTTTTAATCAATAAGAACTTGTACATTTTATGGTTTTAAAGTATATGACATCACATATATTCAAAGCCTACAGGCTACTGTTGGAAGACTAAGTCAGAGTCAAACCCCATGCAGGTCCACCTCACTGTCTGTTTGCTTGTTGAGAAGATTGAACTGTTTCCAGAAATGCTCCTTTTTTTTTTTTTTTTTTTTTTTTTTAATATAAAGAGAACAAGTTGGTTCACTTCAAAAGGACTGTAAGATTAAATATTTAAGCAGTGAGGATCTTGACATGCCTAGGTTACTCAAGAAGGATCTGAGGAGTGAAGTTACTTTACAGCATAGTTATCAGCTAGTAAATTCTCTCTTATACTTGCATCTTGTGACTATTCATTTAGTGTTAGGTTGTGATGTGCATGTTTTTATTACCTTTCAATGGAAAATATGAAACAAGAATTTTATTATTTCTTCCTGGATCAAAGAATAGTTTTGCCATCTCAAGGTTAAAGGTGTCATGGTACTGATTTGTGAATTTCCCTGTAAGAATGCTATTTCTGTACCAGTTACATAGGATCCTAGTTGAAGAACCATATTCCGTAAAGGTGAACTATTACAAGATACTGGTAAATCCTCTGTTAATATGTGATAGTTTTCAAGTATATATAGTTTTGCTAAGTCAGGGTAGATCTAACATGATCAGAAAAAAAATTGTCTCTGTAGAAGTAACCCTCACCCAAATTCCAGATTCTTGTTTCATATCATAAAAAGTATATTAAACGTCTTGAAGGAAGAAGTCCCCCACTCTTCAAAAGAAGGTATTTTATCGTCAGGATTTTCTAGAGAATAAATAACATGCAGTGCAAACCAAATCAGTATAACAATTGCCCTCCCACCCTCCCCTAAACTCCTTACGCTAAAGAAAGCAATTAAAATCTTATTCTTAAAGGCAGGCATGCAGTGAAGTTAAGTTAAATTGAGATGTAATAATGAAAGTGTTTGCTAGTGATTACTATAGCTTTCTGAATGGCAATGTATTATTTGTAATCAAAATGAAAAAGTTACTGAAAAAAATTATATTGCAGGCTGTTTCATAAAAATACTGAAAGTGTAATCTTACCAAGTACGGTAAATACTGAGATCATCTTGTGGCTCGTTGTGCTGGTTTGAGGCTAGTTGGAGTATTTTAATGAGAAAAATTAGATTATAGGCTGTGAAAAGAAAACAGTGGTGTTGTCTAATTCACTCGTAAATTTGCTGATACATAAAAACAAGGACACAAACACAGATAAGAGAGTCAGTCTGTCGGGGTCTTTCGGAGTCTGTTTCTCTTCTGCTTGGATCTGTGTAACCCAAATAAACATTCTGCTTCTGATGCCCCTTGCTGATCCTCCCAACTCACCTTGCACATAAGGCAGATTCTGGGATAAGAGTGGGGGGTAGAAAGAAGGTGGAAGGGTGATTGGGAGCCCCTCCTGGGAACTCTGCTTTCTGGGAGGGAGATTGTGTTTCTGTATTACCTTTAACTTGTATATTTCTGTATATAGCTATATTTGTATTAGCTATAATATAGCTAGATATAATATACCTATAAATATAGCTAGATATAATATAGCTATAAATATATTGTAAATATCTGCTAGTATATTGTGCTAAGCTGTGAATATAAAGTTGCATTCCTTAACTTCCAGCCAGCTGAGTCTAGTCTGGATGAATTTATAGTATGGGGGGCAGGTAACTTCCAAACCATCACACTCGTATTTCAGACAGAGTCTTTCAATAGAAAAACACCGGGATAATCATACTTCCATGTTTGCAGTTTTTCTTATAATATCAGTAAAATAAATATCAGTATTTTTCCAGACAGTCTTGCTTTTTAATAATAAAGTTTAGCCAAAATAATTTGATACTCAGTAATTTAATTTCTAATTATTGCAAAACTGGGTTTTTTTTCCAGTGCAAATAGTGCATTGCCATTTTAAACATCAAATATGAAGTATTATTTTATTTAACACTGCCACTAGAAATGAAACTGAGCTGCTAAATTTGTAATATCTCAAGTCTTACAAACATTTTGGTCTCTTACATGAGTGATGAGTGATGAGTGATTGCTATAGAAATATAGTAAGATGGTACTTGTTAGAGTAGGCATAGCACATAGGTACAAAGCTCAGTTTCACCACATTGATAACTGTGGTTCTGGGGCACCATGATGACATGAAGTTCTTGAAGGCTGTTCAAATACCTCTCACCTGTCCTGCAGAATTAGGCTACTTATGTTTTTGGATGATGTTGTTAGTGAAGGTTAAATTATTTTCTTCCCTTCATGTTATATTTGATCTGCTACCAGTGCTACATACTTCATTCAATGAAAAAATTACTTAAGATTTATAAGTTCCAAAATTATTCCATGATTTCATTATTATGTATTTGGAAAGCCTGCAAAGTCCATGAAGAGGTTACATCTTAGTGTATTTAACTTTTTTTTTTTTTCTTTTTTTTTTTTTTTTAGGTGAGGGAAGGCAGTGCCAAATATCTTTTTAAAGTATTATTATTTCCTGGTTAATAGTTGTGCTAGTTTGAGGCTAATTGGAATATTTTAATGAGAGAAATTAGATCACTGGTTGTGAAAACAAAATAATGATGAAGTCTATGTCATTCAGTAGTTTGCTGAGAGGGATAAAAAGCCAAAATGTCAGCAGTTTGTCCCACTGTGGTCTGTGATGCTGTATGTATTTGTTTCCTCTTCACTCCACTCTAATATAATTTCCACTAATCTTGGCTAACAGAAAACAATCTAAGTTTTGCTGGTTGTTTTGTTTGTCTGTCTGGGAAAGTAGAGGGAGAACGAGGGCAGCTTTGAGCTCCGTCTGGACAGTTTCCTGTGTCTGGGAGGGAGTTTGGATTTCTGTATTATTTCTAATTTGTGTATCATTGTAAATATTTGTAAATATATTGTGCTTATATGCTTGTAAACTTTGCTTTGCTGTAAATACAGCTTTATCTCACTTCCTACCCATCCTAGTTAGTCTGGTAAATTTCAGTAGTGGAGGGGGAAAGTTCCTAATCCATCACAAAAGTGCTGTGGTGTTTTTTAGATCGTATGCAAGGACTTAAGTATGAAGGGAATAACCAGAAAAAGATGTCAAATATGCTATGTATTTTTGTTATACAGTATAGGATGTAGATAAACTTAAAAAAATAGTTCAGGAAAAAATCTACAAGCAAATATTAATATATCTGGGTAGCTTTAGAAGACTACAAGTAAATTTAAAAACAATGAGCTAAGTACCATATGAATTAGTGTTTGTTAGTATTTGCTCTAAGTTACCTGTGTTTTGTAACAGTTTGGGCAAGTCAATCATTTAATGATCACATCATATCTAACCTTTCAGGAAAAAAGCCTATTAAAGACAAAGTGAACTTGGTTTTCCAAGGAGAACCAGTTGCTATGAGTCATCCTTATGACTTACAGCTCATAACATAGCCTGCTAAGACATGATAGCGTACTATCAGAATTATAATGAATACACTATCAGTTGTTCACCATGCCCTGTATTGTTGTTGTTACTAGTGTTGTATTACTCAGTGTATTAGACCTATCATAAAGCAGTCTTGACTGGGAGAAGGTTTTTGGTGGGGAAGGTTGTTCAGTTTTGAGTCCCGAGTTCAGGATTCTGAGGCTGGATTGTTGTTCAACCTCAGTTCCAGGTTGCCTGCAAGTTGCAGTTTCTTCTGATGTGGAAATCAGAGAGTATATATGTCATACATATATTGTGTTGAGAAATTAAGCATGTAGAATGATGTGCTGTTACTAAATACGAGATATATTGAAAATATGAAATGATCTGTCAACAACTGCACATGGAGTTGCCTCCAAGAGCTTGTGTTGTATGACAGCTGAAGGTGTTGCTCTGACTTCCATGCATTCAAATGACTAAGTATGAAAATTTCATTTTATTTTCAAGTGAGAACACTTCTTTTTTCCCTTCAAGATACAGAACTAGATAGCTTTGTTGATTTGTTGTTGTGTGCCTGAGACAGCAATTGGAAAGTTAAAACAAAGTGGGATGGAAAGGAATAGGAAGGGGGCTTAAAAAATTGTGTGTGTGTGTGTGTGTGAAGGAAAGAGAAAAGGGGAGGGAGGAGAGAGTTTTTTATGAATTGGTATAACCAAGTTACTTGCTATAATGCAAGTTCATCTTTTTCTTGCTATCCATTCATTACTATTGAGAACTTACAAAGCTACACTGTTCCAGAGTTTGTAGCACTACTTTCATGGGTTGACCTCTTTCAGCAGTCCATATACAGGAGACTTGGTTTTGTCTTTCTGAAATGTCTTTTAGTTACAAATGTTTTACAACTCTTAGATCATCTCCTCTAAGTCCAGTCTAATTGAAGTGAGAAAGTCTGGTCAAACTGTCAGCAAAGAACAAACTGTTACTGCTCCTAGTATTAGAGACATGACTACTATGGATGTGTAGGAATAAAAATCTTAGATGGAGGAGAATATTACTATTATTACTGCACTTTGATGAAGTTGTCAGTCAATGATGTCTTAGTTCCTGACTATGAAAACAGTAGCATTCTTGGACCGAGTAAGCTGGAGAATGAAAAACTGCACCCAGTCAATACAAAATTAATAATGTCAGAGTAATTTTAACTCATTGAAATCCATAGCACTGGCCCATAGACAGACAATGTACTAACAAGTTTTACTGAAAAGTAAAGTTTTGTGAGTGTCACCTTTCCATTAGCAGTGGCTGAAATACAGACTACACAGGGGAAGTAGAACAAGTTGCATCTGCCCCTTTAAAACACTCCCTGCATCTACTGAATTCCTTTTTCTCTACGTTCATTATGCTGTCTGATATCACAGGCACTAAGACTACACCTGTGATTTAGAGTCCAGTTGCTCTTACTGGAACAATCCAGTTGCCCTAGTAACTTCTAGGAAAGTTACTAGAATAACATTGCTTTCTGCAGGCCACTTTTAACAAGAATGTTTCTGGCATTTGTAGTGGCAATAGACATAGAAATTAGAGGCAGTGTTTTAATGAAACTTTTGTTTTTTATTAGACCAAGTCCCAAAAACGTACAGTCTTTTGGAACACAAGCACTTACTCATGTCTACTGAATGAAGTTAATAACTACTAATAACTAGAAGAATCTGAAAGTGATTTTAAAAACGCCTATATGGAAATACTAGTTTAAGTATAGGCAATTTTCTCCACCTTCTGCTCAATAGGTGGATACCCTTTTTCTAGGGAGTGTTAAAGACAATGCCTTTTTTTTCATTAAGCTCTCTTGGCAGTAATAGTTGTTTGGTTTTTTTTCTTTATTCTTCAATTACTTTCTTCTTTACTCCAGAAGAAAGCTTTTAATCATTGGAATGTCTTTCTGATCAGCATTTAATTTTCCTCCTTTTTACTCTTGTTCTGAAGGCCTCAAGTTAAACTTCCAATGATGAAGAACAAGAAAAATAGACATTTTTCTGCACATAGAGTATGTTTTCTTATTTATTCCTATGGGCAAAACAAAGTGCTCAGTCCTAACATGGAACAATTACCGTATCCACATCCACTTGGAGAGTCAAGGAATTGTAAGCTGATTTTGCGCTTGGAAGCACAATTGTATACAGGAATCTTCATAGAAAATTTAAGGTTATTATGAGATTAGCAGTTATATGTACATGCTGTGTAACTGCTACTATTTGACTCTCTAAGTTACAGATAATCATTCACACAATTTCTTTTTCATCAGACTTCTGTCTGCCTAATATTTTCTGAAGAAAAAATGTTGTTATTATGGTTGTTTTGGTTCTGTTTTTATTTTGCATTTATTTAAATCTCCACTTATATTACCAAGAGTGATTTTGCTGTTGTCAGAATATTAAGCTTGGTGTTGAGACACTGTGTCATCTTAAAATATAAGTGAGCTCCAAGTCACATGCTCTGAGAAAATACTCACTCTTGAGCTTGGTGAAGAAGTATTTTAGTGATTCCTGTGGATGGTCTGGGATCTCACATTTGCAACTTCTTTCTGACTCTCTCCTTAAAACTTACAGAAGGAATAGAATATATAATTTTTTATCCATTCTACTTTGAGACATTTTCTTTAATGAGCACTGGAAATTTCACTGGTTCCAGATTACGCAGATTTAGCCTTAGAATAAATTTTGGACAGCATAAACTCTACTTCATAGACTCACAGAGCTGTGGTAGGATTATTTTAACTTATCTTCTTTCTGTTCCTTTCTCAGACTACTTCTTTATTTAATATGCAAATTTATTTCATTAAATCTTTATTACTGGAAGGAAATCTTTTTGGAAGGGATAACAATAAATGAAGAATAACAACAAATCCTAACATTATTTTCCTTTGGATATTTTCCCTTACCAGCAATTCCAAATATTTAATTCCTTTGTTTCACAGAACTTTCTTTGACTAGTGGACTGGTACTTTGGAAATTAAAAAGAGTAGCAAGATTTTGAATTATAAATAATGATGTACTTCTAAAGAATTTTTATTCATTTTCAGACTGTATTTTTTATTAAGTAATCAATTAAATGAATATGTTCAGTAGGCAGCCCCAATTACAGTAGGGCATAGGAAAAACAGAAGGATACTTTATGTAGCGCTTAACTAAGTTGTGATCATAGAATGGTTTGGGATGGAAGGGAGCTCCAAAGGTCATCTAGTGCAGTCACCCTGCAGTGAGCAGGGACATCCTCCGCTACATCAGGTTGCTCAGAGCCTTGTCGAGCCTGACCTTGAGTATCTCCAGGGATGGGGCCTCAACTACCTCCCTGAGCAACTGGTTCCAGTGTTCCAGCAACCCTCATGGTAAAAGACTTTGTTTCTAACATCCAATCTAAATCTGCTTTTCTCTAGTTTGAACCCATTGCCCCTCATTCTATCACTACAGGCCTTTGTAAACATTCCCTTTTCAACGTTCTTATAGGTCCTCTTCAGGTACTGGAAGGCTGCTTTTAGGTCTCCCTGAAGTCTTCTCTTCTCCAGGCTGAACAACCTCAGCCTGTTCTCACAGGAAAGGTGTTCCAGCCCCATGTGATGGCCTGTGGCCCTTCTCTGGACCTTTTTCATCAGGTCCATATCCTTCTAGTGTTGAGGGCCTCCGACCTGGATGCAGTACTCCAGGTGAGGTCTTAACAGAACAGAGTGGCAGAATTGCCTCTCTGGATCTGTTGGCCGCATGAGACTCTTAATCTCAGGGTCGTGGGTTCGAGCCCCACGTTGGGCGCCAAATAAAAAGTATGTGAAGGTTTGGGAGTTCCCCACCCCCCCACACTTTGTAAAATGACCCAGACTAGCACTCAGTCGGCTGGAAGTTAAATGATGAAGCTATATTTACAGCTTTGCACAATGTACAGCAGATATTTACACTATATACACAATATTTACAGAAATATGCAAGTAAAAGGTAATACAGCAACACAACTCCCCTCGCAGAAATCAGAGACCCCAGGAGGGGCTCCCAACCACCCTTCCACCTTCTCCCCACCCCTGTACCTTACCCCAAGGTTTGCCTTACGTGCAAGGTAAATTAGGAGGATCGCCAAGGGGGTTAAAAGAAAAGTGGTTAGTGAGGATTAAATCAGCAGAGGAGCCAGAGCCTAGAAGCTGCTAGATCCCACCAGCAGCTCCTGTTCCAGCAAGCGACAGAGAGAGACTGACTTATCTATTGTTTTGGTTAGTGTTCCCAAACAATTCTCCAGCAAGCGTATGAGTGAAGTAGACATCATGATGTTTTCCTTTAACAGCCTAGAGTGTAATTTTCTCTATTAAAATATTCTAATTAGCCTCAAACCAGCACAGCTTCTTCTGATGCAGCCCACGATGTGATTTGTCTTCTGGGCTGCAAGTACAGACTGTCTGCTCGTGTCCAGCTTCTCATCCACCAGCACCCCAAAGTCCTTTTCTTCAGGGCTGCTCTCAATTTCATCATCCTGCATCCTGTATTGATAAGGATTGCCCTGACCTAGGTAGAGGACCTTAGACTTTGCCTCATGATTGCCAATGGATGTAACTTGATTTCTGTCTCACATCTTAGACTGTTTTGATTCAGTGTAACTACAGCCATTGGAAAATCCTTTTTTCTTTGCACACACACAGAGGAAAAAAGAAAATGATTTTTTTTGTTTGTTTGTTTTGCTGCATAATTCAGAAGTATTTATATAACCTCTGAGATAACACTTTCTTTTGGAATTCTATTTGAATCTGCTTCATTGCTTCTTTTAGAACTATTCATTATTTAATTGTATTTATTCACTTAACAGAGATCCATCTGCAGCCTACTCCCAGTAGAAGGTTCCTTATTTCAACCTCAGTCACGAAATGCTAACACCTCATGGATTGCTTGGCTCAGTCTCACATTTTGTACAGTGTTGTTCCTATGGTTACTTAAGTGATCCTTTCTACCAGAATTTATAATGGTTTCATTTTTTTTATTTGCTACTTTGATGTGGTTTGTGCTGCCCTAACTTTACTCTGCATTCAAAAGTCACTTTATCTTACATAGTGTACCGTTTTCTAGAACTCGACATCTTTTGCAAAGATGTGAAGGGTGTAGAGGGAGAAAGGGGTATTAATACAATGGCATGTTTTTATTAAGCTGCTAAATGTTGTCTACTGATGTCTTCTATATAGAATACATACACACCTCTTCTTCCTGTCTTTCAGAACGGAGGGATTTTGAGAACCCCCGAATTCCTTCCCTTTTAAGTTCATTTTTACTTTATACTGTTGTATTTTTGTCAGTCATAAAGCCAACCAAACTGAAAGCAGGTAGATTTTCCTAAGTTCTTTACAGAGATGGAAGGAGTTTCAGATGCTTCTCCCTCTTTGGTCTGTGATTGCTTTCAATCAGATATAATTAAAAAAACATATTTAGAATATGAAAGAGATCTTTCACTGTTAGCCTGGGTGCACCACTAGTATGACATGACTAAAGAGTTTCCATTCATGAGTTAATACCTCTGTGTGATGCATGTACCATGTGGACATGCTAATTCAGGTATCTCAGTACTATACTCTGCTAAATGAAGTAAATAGATCCATAATCATTGCTGAGTATCATCCTGTTAGGTTTACTCAAGTGAACAGATCTATGTCTCTCTGAGCATCTTTGAGATTCTCTGTATGCTCTGGTGAACTCATATTTTCAAGTTTTTCTGTGCAGCAATAAAAAGCACAAATAGTGGTATGGTGGATTCCATATTACATGAAAGTGACTGGGACACTTGCTGATGTCCTGCTCTGCAGCTGACTTCTGCTTCTAATTCAAGCTTGGCAATAACTTTTGAGACCAGCCACCGAATGTTGTGTTCGATATAGTTCCTAATGAAAACCCTTTTACGCCTGATGTAGACCAGATTTTATCGGTAATTCAGCTGGGAAGGACTCAGACCAGTAGATGTTTTGTATTCTTTAGCAATACCTACTCTGACGTTTAGTTTAGGTTTCGATTAGAAGATGGATGTTTATATTGCAAAGTCAGTTTGTCTCCCTAATTTGATTTTAATAGGAAGTGGAACAAGGGAAAAAAATAATTGGCAAAAGATTTGACAGAAACTGATAGAAGATAAGAAACCCAGTAGAATTCAGGTGAATTTTACTCTGTCTTGTCCATCAGGATCTATTTTTTTAAATTGTGTAGGAATAGAATCCTTGAAAGAAACAATCATAGAATCATAGAATGGTAGGGGTTGGAAGGGATGTCTTGGGATCATCTAGTCCAGCCCCCCTGATAATGCAGATATGCCTGGGTTTAACCCAAATACAAATGGTTAACATAAATTGTTTTCTTCTTTAAAGAACAATACAAAGCATGTAGCATTTTGAGGCTTACTTTATTTTGCTGAGATTTTAATGCATGAACTGTTTAAACTTTTATAAAGTAGAGTTTTAAAATTAAGTAACTATAAAGGATGTTGAGATAGTTCTATAGTACTTTTTTTTACAAGGATAAAAGTAATTTAAAGGCAATATATACTTAGAAATGGAATTCCAAAGCAGCAGATCTGTTATGTTTCCTTATAAATAGCAAGCATACAGATAAATATTTTCACTGTATTTTTACTGTCTTAAGAAAGAAACTAATTTTCTCTAGCTTTAGCCATCTAAGAATTTAGATACCGAGGGAGATTCAACTGCTAATATATCTGAAATGTAGCTGTTGAAATCTTACTAAGTCATCTCCTTTCATAGCCAGTGGAAAACAGCAGACATCTCTGGAGAGTGATACATCTCTGTATAAGATGTGCCACATGAATCAGCCCCTGGAAATGCCTGTGTCTCTTCATTGACTGTAGGCAATCTAGATTAAGAGTTTGAACTGAATGCTTAGATTTTAGAAGGTTAATGTTAAATTAGACATGTGAAACTGTCATTGTAGGTAAATTATTTAAAAGTATGGATGCAAAACTGTGTCTACACATTATCTGTTAGATGAATCTGTGAGAATTATTGATAAGTAAAAGTGTTTGAAGAAGCTTTGTAAATTCTGTATATAGGAATAAAAATAAGAAAACCTATATTTTATGATTTGCGCATATTCAGCGTAGCAGGCAGTCAAATCACATTTTAGTTAAGGATTGAGATTTCTGATATCCTTGTGGATTGACTGTGAATTGTGTTGGTTGTTGGGTTCTGGTAGCTGGATTCAAATTACAATGTGTACCTATTTTAGTGCACTTAGAAGTGCAGTTACATCCTTTTATTTGATAATGGCATGGTATTTCTTGATGTAAAATCCAGTAGGGTAGCCAGTTTTAGTTTTAGCATCAGAACAGTCCTCCAGTGTTGTAAACAAGGCTAACTTAGTATAGATATTTTGTTTATTTAGAATATTTCAGTGAACTAATATTAGAGTTTTGTGAAGGTTACTGATGTCATCCTTCTTCCTGTAATTTGCTAAAGCTTACAATGCCAGAGTCTTTTAGGACTTTGATTTGCAGCAGTGCAACTAACTCTACAGTGTTCTCTCTAAAAAAATGTTATTCCCCAAACAGTAAAAACCCCCAAAGACTTAATTTTAAAAATCTGAATCAGCATTAAGTGAACTTTGAAATGCAGCTATCCAAACTGGTCAGTGCTGAACTGTCATCTTCCCTTGATAACTGTAATAGTTCCTCCTTGAAAGTGCATATTTAAATATGTTATTTGGCACAATCTCTTCTTTTTTTTTTCTTTTCCTAGTGGTATATAGGAGAACTTAAGTTTCAAAATGCATAATGTCCTGCAGTAATACTTAGCATGTAAACATCAGAAAGATGAGAAGTGTCTGACCTCTCCAATCTGTAGAAGTTGTACACATCTGGTTTTATTATTAAATATAGATATAATTTTTCATGTCATTTTCATATAAGATATAATAATCCTACTGTCCATTTATATATGTGTAAAAACATTAATGTTCATTAGGAATAGTAAATCTGGACACTTCAGTTGCATTAAAGGTTTATCCTTGTTTTGTTTTTATAATCTTTATTTTTCCCACTGACACCAGACTAAATTTGGTTGCATATCTGTTAAAGGGAAAACTTACTTCAGTTTTTGTGTTGATAAGAATTTACCTTATAATCCTTAAAAAAAAGAAATCACATATAAATGATCACTTCTTAGACTATATATTGCTTTTGTTTTATTTTTCAGTGTTTTGAGTATTTTAATCCATATTTGCCTAGTGTGTTCAAAAGGGAATCAAATTGGGTTTTTGTGGTTCATTATTGCTTTATGCAATATTCCATAGAGAACATTAAATAAAAATAAAAGAAAAAAGGTTGACCTCTAACGCTTACACCCATTTCTTATGTCAAACTGGGAGATGTTGAAAGCCCTATATGGTCGTAACCCTTCTATCTAACTGTGACCCTCCTTAACATTAAGCAGGTGACTCGATTAAACATAAATCAGGCATAAAATGCCCTGCATGAGGCAGCACAGTGAATCAAGCAAATTATCAAATGGCAAAACTCATTCTGTGCTCTGGGCAATGTAAGCTGCCAGCACTTATACATCAAAACTTCACTCAATGTAAGATTGATTTTATTTTATTTTGTTTATTTTAATTCCCTACAGCAAGCTGTGTTAGTCGTGTAAAGTGCTGTCTGCATCATTGCATTCCTAAGAAATGCTGTTCTCGTTTAGCAAAGGCCGATCACAATCTTAAGCAGTGTAATCCATCTAAGACTAGATATGCTGCACCCTGTAGTGGGTTCTAAGTGAAGCTTATGTTTTGTGGAGTAATACCAAAACTTAAGCTTCGGTGAGTGTATGGATTTTTTTCTGTCTGTTTGTCTGTACGCACACACACACACACACAATCAACTTTATCAAAAATACGAGCACCAAAGGGATAATGTTATAAAATTGAATCACTAGTAGCCAATGAAGATATTTTCCAGTTTGAGTTGAGATGCTGGGATTAAAGTGTGTAAGTCCAATCTTAAGGCAAGAATGAATTTTTATGTAAGATGATACATGTCTTCCTTTCACAGTTGCTTTTTATGCTGCCTTAAAACATGTCAAAATAATCCCCAGCAGAGGAGCCTAAAAGGAATGTCAGCTCTGTGGTTATGTAAATCGAACTGAGTGCTTTACAGCAGGTTTAAGATTTTTATAACTCAGGAGTTGTTAACAGCCAGCTGGTTTGTATCTGTTTTTTATGGTTATTCTTGTCATAGGCAGCCTCCACAATTTTTAATTATATTTTATGGTATGTGTTTTCCCTCCTCTTGAATCCCACAGCCACTCTTTCCTTCAAAAGACATTTTCCAGTGGGAAGAGGAGAAGCATTGCTTTGGGACTCCATCATTAGAAATATTGTTGTATAATTACCTCCTGGTAACAACAGTGGAGTGGGAATCTCCATTGCAGATCTTTAACTTGCTATGCAAGAACAGAAGTCTCTAGTACTCTGCACGCCCAGTTAGGGTGTGATGCCTATGGCCCTTAGCTCGGGCTGCTGTCTTCTGCTTTCAAAAAACTGATTTACAGTTTTTATTGCATTCACAATACAAATTCCTCTTTGCTTCATCCTTCAGGTTTGAATACATACATGCTTTGTGCTTTACAGATTTGATTACATTCTGTGTTCTGGATCACCTGACATTCTGTATCAAAAGTTCTCAAAAATGCTGTATTTTTTGTCTATTTTAGTGACTGTAGTGGTGATACTGGACAAACATAATCTTTTAAATGGTTTTAGCGCAATGTAATTTCAAGACTGCAATCTGGTTCCCATCTGAAATAGGAATAATTCAAAATATACAAAAGAATTTTTGTCTGAAAATAAAAACACCATACCTGACAGCCTGAAAAGTCAATGCCTTATGTTTTGTTAGATTTCAAGAAGTTATTAAATATTTAGTTACATAGAACTGTGAAGACATTACCTGAATCTGTGCATTCTTGAATGTTTTACAGTGTTTTGTGTGTTTTACCTCTGTCAAAGGACACAGACTGCTCTCTGTCATTAGTGGTAGATCCTCCTACTGAAACACCTCCTCTCCTTGCAGATGTAATGATGTAAGAGTGAGAGTCTTAAATAATTGATAATATGGAGAAAGCTGTTTGTAAAATGGTTTAAAAGACTGTTAAGCTTGACAACCTTAAGATAACAGAAAGACTACTATAAGCCTTTTTTCAGATGAGGTTGAGAAAATTAACACTTGTTTTTGTTTCCAGTCTGAAATAGTTATAGTCAATCTCACTTGAAAAGCCTTTTTTGGAAGTGTAAAGGAAATAATACATGCTTTTGTGTTGTATTCCAAGAATTGATTTGTGTAATCCAGTTTCATTATTTTAGCAGACTGAAATCAATAGAAGTATTATCATCATGCTTAATATATTCAGACATTATGACTCTATAGATCTTCTTGTTTTACACAATATTGTATTTAAATTTGAATGTTAAATGTTTATTCTGACCCACTTATGGTCTAATGCCTAATGTCAGCAGCTTCTAAACTACAAATTAAAATCTCTCTGCTGCAATGGCTTCAGAGCTGCAAAGGATTGTACCATGCAACTGAATATAAATAGCTAGGATAAATATTTATTACCAGAATTAGTTTATCTGGTAGAATTTTTTAATTTATTTAAAAAAAAAAGTCAGTATGAATTTTAAACATGGTTGAAACAGTTAGCTTTGGATCTACAATGTTGCTGAAAATAAAGTTTGAATATTGCTAAAAATATATTAACAAGATATGTTGCGGGCATTTAAATTATTTTTCCAAATATTCATCTTATTTGATAAAGAATACACAGTAGGCTTGAAGGTGCAAATGATAACAAAAGTAGGGACAATACTGCTTCTAACTGCATAAAGCAGGAGTGCAGTAAGCACAGAAATGTAACAGTAGGATGAGATATACTAAAGCTACAAGATACATATGAAGTTATTTTTAAAAGCACATTATAGACACATACTATTATGTTAAAAGCAAACAACCAAACAATACCCAAGAACTCTCATAGGTGTTGTTTATCACATTAGGTACAAATTAGATGTTTCATGCTTTAGGAATAGAGTATTGCAGCTGTATCTCATGGCTTCACCTCTCACTTACCCCAGGCAGAACTGCCTGTATTTGCTAACCGTGACCTGCAAAATTAATCATAATTTCTTTCTTCTCTAGGGCTGTTGAGAATGGCCTGTGCTGTTTAATGATACTTATTTGTTCAGGGTTCCCAAATACATCTACAGATGATACCCTGGAAACTATAATTAACACACTGAATTTTTAATTTTTGTTGCCGTATTTTAACAATTTGAAATAGAAGTATTTCTATATTGAAAAAAATAAAGTGTTTTAAGGCAGTACTGAGCTTACCCTGAAGTCTGTTTGGCTGCCAGTGAAACTCAGAAAACAGATAGATACCTGAATATTTCAAATCAGCAGTGGTATTTCTTTGAAGTGTTACTATGTGGTCTGCAGTACTTGACTTGCTGGGAACAATTCATTTTAACAAATAAAAATGTGTAGCTTTCACTTACATTTAGTTAGAGAGTTTCTATAGTTCTTGGATTCTGTCCATAAAGTTATTTTAGAGGAAAAAAGTCTGTGCCAGGACTGAGTGACTGAATCAATCTGGAAAAAATACATCAACAACTGAAGAGGCTGTTGTTTACATAAGGCTTTAATGCATTAATTTATGCCAGACAGACTTTTACATGAGAATTTTCTCCAGCATTAATACTTCTCTGTTTGAAAGAAACGTATTTTTTTTCCTTTTTTTTTTTTTCACTGTGCATACTTTTGGGTTAGAAATAGTTGAGAATATGCTTTTACAAAATATGTTCTTAACTCAATACAGAGATAAAGAACGATGTCTTTTCCTACTGTATCCTTGAACAGGTAACCTGTTGTAGTAGTTCTCAAATACACACCTATTTTTTCCTGTTTCTAAAGGATGGAAAGATTATTAGATAATCATATTGTTCCTCTCTATTTTCAGGACATTTTGTGAAATGTCTGATGACTTTATGGTACAATTAGATTAGAAGTATATTTTCTAATCCTTAATATCCTGTTTTTCAGAATACGACTTCCTTTACAGTCAACAAAAAATTAAGTAGTCACATTTTACAAACATAAGGTAAAATCATTATATTCTCTGTTATGGTTGTCAGTAGTTCAGGAGGAGTACATTTCACGTTTAACTAGCTCAGGTAGCAACAGAAGGATGGAGTTTTAAAAAAATTTCTTTTATTTTAATGAAGTCCTAAGTAGCTTTCACAGAATTCAGATTTTTGGATAAGTAATCACAAACTGAGAAATGTTGTGATCTTTGTTTTGAAAATTGCCTAACCATTGGTCTTATTCTCCTCCCTGCTTCGCAATTTGAATTGATCATATACTGACTTGAATTTTGAATTGATAAAATCTTTTATCTGGTAATTTGGTGGTTTAAAGAAAAATAAAGAATCGCAGAATGTTAGGGGATGGATGGCACCCTGAAAGGTCATCTAGTCCAACCTGCCTGCCAGAGCAGGGCCATCTTGAGCAGGGTCATCTAGAGCATGTCACACAGGAATGTGTCCAGGTGGGTTTTGAATGTCTGCAGAGAGGGAAACTCCACAATCTCTCTGTTCCACTATTCTGTCAGCCTCACAGTGAAAAAGTTTTTCCTTTTGTTCTTAATTGATTATATACTAAGTTGAATTTCAGATTGATATAAAAACGTTTTATCTGGTAATTTGATGGTTTTAAGAAAAACACTCCAGCTAAACAAAGAAAAAGACTAAATGTTTATTTGCAGTTCTCCTGAACTGTAAAGTTTTTTGTGACCTTCTAAGGTGCATGCTAAATTTGAAAGCAGCGTTTCACTTTGATAGTTCTTTTGTGGATTTTTACCCATGCATGCGTTACATTGAACTGCTGCCTTCACTTCTTAAGCAAGTTTAGTTTGCATTTTACGGACATTGTTTGACTTTACAGAGGTAGAACTAGGGCTTATAACAGCAATATTAATACATGTTTTGCACTTTCTTTTCATTTTGATAGCTTTGTACAACTCTTGAGTGATTTATATTAAAAATCCTTCTGTAAGGCATGGAAGTATTATCTCCATCTAATAGGTAGAGGGGAATGAAATTAAAATGTAGGTGACATATCTGATATTTTCTGGTAATATCAGAATTAAAATTAAAAGGCCTCCAATTTTTTCTGTTCTTTTGTTAGAGCAAACGTATTTTTAACTTAAAGAGTTAACTACTTCAAAATTATTTCAAATTTTGTCCAGGTATTTTCTATATCTATTTTAGGATTCTTCTTGCAACAAACAAAGGATTGCTGTGGATGGGATCCTTGGCACATGTGGTTAAGCAGAGGCCTTATAGGTGTGGGGAAATGATCTCTTTGGATTTAATTTACGACTAACTGAAGATAAATCATAAGAAAATGGCAGACAGGAGAATCAGACAGGCCATCAGCTGTCTAACCAAGTGACTGACCTAGGGGCATCTCTAAAGCTGCCAAAGTAACTGTTTATAGAATCTGTCAAAAAGCCAGATCCTACTGCTAGAAAAAACGTCTTCAATTATTTTACATCTGGGCCTTTTCTGTGAACACAGGATAGAAAAAACAAAGTAGAATACATGGTGAAGTGTTTTGGTCTAGTGGCATTCTGCAAATATTATTTTTTCTGTTAATGTTTGTGTGAAACACAATGCTAGAGAAGGACTGATTTGGGGAGTGAGTAGGAGGTTTGAATTGGGCTGAAGCTTAATTTTTTGTATGTTTACATTGTAGCTTGAAATAAAAATTATGGTTAAAAATATCTGAGTGCTAAAAGGCTCTAATATTGAGGTGAGATGATGCTATAATTGAATGCAAAGAATATTTCTTCCTGTTGATAAAATTTATATTTAATAGAATTATAGAATTATTTGTGCTGGAAGGGACCTTTAAAGATCATCTACTTCATCTTCCTCTTCCATGGGCAAGGACATCTTTCACTAGGTCAGTTTGCTCAAAGTCCCATCCAGTTTGAGCTTAAACACTTGTCTCCAGTGATGAGGAATCCATAGGTTCTCCTGCCAATCTACTCCAGTGTCTCACCATCCTCATTGCAAAAGAATTCTTCCTTATGTGTCATCTAAATCTACTCTTCTTCAGTTTAAAGCCATTGTCCCTTGTCCTGTCACTACAAGCCTTGGTAAAAAATCTCAATCTTTCTTATAAGCTGCCTTTAGGTATTGAAAGGCTTCAGTAAGGTCTTTCTGGAGCCTCATCTTCTCCAGGCTGAACAACACCAACTCTCTCAGCCTTTCCTCATAGGAGAGGTGTTCCAGTCCTTGGATCATTTTTGTGGCCCTTCTCTAGGACTCCTATAAAGGTCCATGGCTTTCATGCACTGCAAATCCTAGAGCTGGACATACTTCAGGTAAATATCATGAGAGAAGAGAGGCAGAAGCACCTTCTTGCCCTGCTGGTCATCTGTTTGCGCTCTTGCATTGTGTTAGTTTGGTGAAGAAATGTCAACAAACTATTAATTTAGGAGATTGGAAGTAGAATCCATCCAAAATTTCTGTGTATCATCAACACTGTAGGAGGCAATCTTTTTTCTATGCACTGAAGCTGTTGTATAACTCATTTTGTATTTCATCCTCTTCCATATGAGGAATATCAATCACTTATGCTTGAATGGTAGCAGTTTCCAATGAAAGCAGAACATTTCACTAAATTTCCCTGAAGTTTTCCTGCTATGTAAGCTTTCTTAAAAAATATGTGAGAATTAAAAAAAACCCAAAAAACCAACTTGTAAATATTTTTCTTCAGAAACATAGTCAGTTGAGACAATGCCATATTGCCACTTTTGAAATGTGTTTTCTGTAGCTCAGAAGGGCAGAATGTCAACAGCAAAGAGAGAAAAATGTAAATACAAATGCATGTACACTCTTCAAGTTCAATCACAGTGCTACATTGTGCATATATGAATCTCTCTGTAGATTATGACATCTTTATTAAATTCTGTTTCTGGAAGGACAAAATCATGTTGATTCGTCTGCCCTTACTATACTCACTGTGTGCCACCCATTGGTTAGCATGCAGGTGAGGTAAAACACAGTTCTCCTGTAGCCTGTTACTGCGATTGAAGATCTGTTTTGATAGATAGAGGAACTACTCTTTTTCAAACTTGGCAAAGAAATACAGCATGTGACTAATACTTCCAATTAAAGAACAGATCAAACAAAGAGAATGCTAGAAATATCTCATAAACTTCTTGAACCACTGGCAGAAAAAAATGCCTTAATTTTATGGTCTCTAAGTACATCACAGAATTAAAGCTAACAATAATTCTGCATCCTTTAAAAAAGAAATTCCTCTCTTTCCAAAACTGAACATGTGTTTTAGCCTGTCTGAACTAGTGATTTAGAATTCAGATTTACATAAATGTAGCAATTCAGTGTAAGGAATTACAACAAAACTGGTTACTTCTCCCCCCTTTCTCTGAATTTTATACATAACAAAAGGGATTTAGAGTTCTGCGTGTTAGAAGTCCACTTCAAATGTTTCAGAGCCAGGATATTCTTCACTTTGGGAAATGGCCACCAAGCTCTTTGGGCTGTGTAATGACAAATGTTGGTTATCATCAACACTTTATACTTGTAATGTTATTAGCTATCTGAGTGACTTCAGCATTCATAACTAATCACTAAGTGATGTTCTCATTTCTAAGATGAAGCAATGCTTTATCTTAGAATTTCTAAGATGAAACAATGCTTTATCTTAGACTTTCTAATAATAAAGCAATACTCCTGTTCCATTTTTTCAAATGATTCACACTGAAAATTTTAGTCTAGAAGTTGCAGTGTTGAAGGCTAGGAGTGTGTGTAAAATACCAAAGAAATACACATTCACTGTACAGTCCATGAATTTTTGAAATATTAAAGAGAAGTCTGAAACCTGCAATTTAGAAGTGATAAGAAAGTCATAACTTGGAGGAATAATAAATTTTAAAACACACATCCCATCTGACTTGTTTGAATGTTGACAGGGTAGAGGAAAGTGATTCCAGTAACAGCCAGATTTGAGCAAATCCTAATCTTCTGACAGCCTGTTCATAATATCTGGAGAATAGATTAATTAAACTATCTGCTACAGATTAAAATCTAGGTCTCCCTACAAAATGGGGAATCTGTGAAATAGCTGTTGTCATTATATTTTGTCTATTGATTGACACCAGTAACTGAAGAGATGGATGGTAACATAAAACTTTATCTTTTACAAAACATTATTAACAGCGTATATACAGTGCTTTATTTACATATGATATGGTGAAGATTTCTTATGCTTCTGCCAAATCAGTGTTGGGATCGCCTCATGCTTGCGTATTTGGTGAACTTTGAATATATGTCCACACTGACGTAGACAATGATACTGCTCAGCTGTTACCTTTAAAGATTATGCCTTTTGGAAGTACATATTATCATGTATGTAAATCTGAATTTACAAATGGCTGCAGGATTTCATAATTTAGGCTGCAGTTATCTCAGTATGGCAGGATCTATAGAAAGGTTATTGTGTGTTTGGTTTTGTATTGCAACCAAATACAATAATGGGGTATACATTATAAATGGCATATTTTCCCCTTTAACATCATTAACAGTCTTCGGACATTTACTTATTGAGTACCAGGCAATTCTGAGGTACAAAATAAAAATGTGCAGTGATATTACTTTGTGGTAACAACGCTATTATTGAGAGAACTCGCTCAATTTGGGATGATAATTTGGTAATGCATTGGTTGAGTGCTGGGACAAGTGCTCATCATCCCACTGTCCTATCATAGTTTGTATTGAGAAGAGATGACTTCTGTCAAACGTAGGAGGCCATCACAGCGTGATTTGTTTAGTGCCGTGGTCAGCACTCAGGTTGCAGGAAGTAGAGCATATAGGTGAGTGGGCTGTCTATAAGAATTGACTGCCTTTTCATCTGAAAACAGGACTACACACTGTTCCCTGTAAGTCATTATCACAGCTACTTTGTACAGTATCAGAGTTCAGATCATCACAGTACAGTACTCTGCTATCACTGTGCTGTAACAGTACGTTTAGCTCCATGCCTTGCCTCTGGCACAGTGTAATGCATAATGGATCTAACAAAACTTAAAGAAGAAAAGAATAATAATAATAAAAAAAAATATAAAAAAAGAAGAGCCCCAAAGCCACAGTGCAGCTCTTGAAGTTACAATTTCAAGTGAACAGAGGGAAGGAGAAGAAGACTCTTCTGACCCTTACAGGTGAATTCTGTACAATACTTAGTGCGAAAATTCTCTTACTCAACTTTCTGTGCTAAAACAATGGCATTTATGGCTTGAAATAACCAAAGGATTTCTTGGAATTTTTACAGCCTTATACTGACTTCTGTCATTATAATCCTTGGTGCGACCTGCTTTGCACACTGAAAATACAGAGAGGCAGAGAGAAAATTATTACAGAATTTGTCAGTATATATTGTTACATAATGGTATCCGTCATCTTCTTGGGGGACTGGGAAACAGTATTTACTTTAAAGGTAAATGTGACAAAACGGAGTACAAATTGTTCTTTAATGATATTTTTATTTCTATTTATACACTCATACTGTTAATAAGTAGTCCTTTGGAAACTTTCCTTAAAGTATCTTGAAATAGTAGTTTACATTTTAAAGGTCTATGGAGGATACAATAATGAACAGCTATGATAATATTTCATCTTAGTTAGTGAGGGCAATTGTTTGCGGCTAAAGCCCTGCATTTCTTTCATTCTCTTTTCATGAGTAGGAGTAATGCTGTTTTCATTTCTTGGGGAAGGAAGGAGCCTGAAATAAGTCTGTAGCTGGCTATTCCTGTGCACTGAAGGTGACAATCTAATCTTTCTTTCTTTGGGCAAAAATGTTACTATGGGAGGAAAGCCCCAAAGTTCACAAAAGCTTTGACATTACACTAAATAAGTACCAGTGGTCTGTTTCTTCAGTGTATGGACCCAGTGCAGAGAACAGGTCCCTCTGCAGGCACATCTCTCTCTTCAGAAGGCTATAAAGGTAAAACTGAAGCACTGTGGTCCACACCTAAAATCTTATTTTATTCTGAACTTGCTCTGGTGCCTCAAATAGTTATACACATGGACAAGTTAAATATCACACATGTGATTAGGCAGTTGTACTACAGCAGGTCTATTGGAAAGAATTTGGGAATTCAGTTTGCAGAACTGAGCTTCGAAGTCTTAGGGAGATGTACTTCCACAGGACCACGAGGCTGCCTCAGCAGTGTTTACATATTATTTTAATCAAAGGATCATGTACCCCAGGATATGTATCAAGCTGTGGATTAAGTTTATAAAAAAATGACAAAAATTCCTGCTGGTTGAAAGAGTATGAGTATTTAGCTACAGTACTCCTGTTACAGGCATGAACATGTCCTTTCAGTATTTTCAAATTGTAGAAGTGTTACAACTAATTAACTGTGTCTGTCTAGTTATAAAACAGACTAAAGCTGAAGGCTAAGGTTTTATTAAGTACTACTGATTTTCTTACTGTTTTTAACTATATAACTTGAAAACTGAAGTACCCTTCTCTAAACTGGGCCGAAAGAATGTGTCAATAAAAGACACTGCAGTTAGTCAAATCTAAGAATGTTAAATCAAGAAAATGCATGAAACACCAACAACTACCAGTAACTGCCATTATGTTCAGCCTTTTAATTTCTTGTAACAGCAAGAATAGTGTTGTGAGAACAAGAGATAATACACACAAAAAGAAGAAAGGAACTTCTGTTTGGAGAAGGTGCAGGGAACTTGCTCCCATAATAAGTAATTCTATTAAACAAGAGCCATTATTGCATTCTAGCAATGCAAATGCAACCCAGAAAGTCGGTTATCATAATATGTTGTTAGTATCTATATTTTCCCTTCCCACATAGCTTTTTGGAATTATATGCTATTTGGTTAAAGAGATTTTGGATCAAGATGGAACATTTAAGGAAAAGTATTTTTTTATATTGTTCAAAGCTGACCTCTGCTTTTAAAAAGCTTGGTCTGCAGTTTTTCATCTGTTTAGAAGCATACATTTTTGGTTAAGAAATTGAAGACAATCTCTTTGTCTTTTGCCTAAGCTGGGGAGGCTGAGATAAAAAAGAATGCCTGCTTTAAAAGTCACACATGGCTGTAATTTAAGATTTTTTTTACCTCATTGTCCATAACAGTTGAAAGAAACCTTCAATGAAAGTTTATTAACTAGGCCAATGCCTCAGGCAATAAAGGTTCATTTATTACCAGTTTCTTGGCTGTTTTTCTTCTTCTATTTTTCCGTTAAACTCGTAGCGTAAGATAATACTTCACAAAATTAAACCTTTGACCTTCTGTGGAGTTAAGTCGCCTTTGATTAGATAAAGTAACAATTTATGGTCCAGCGTGAGGTTGCACATGAAATGAATAATGCAGCAGACTGAATGAGAACTGAGAATCTATTGCTTTTGAAAAGATGACTGTTGTTTAAGAAAGAATGTTCTCTCCTAATTGTATTGTAGTGATGTTGTATTCATTCCAGTAAGATTTTAAAGTGTTGTTGAAAACTACAATATAGCCAGGCAGTTCTGCAGTATACATTGTTTAATTCTGTCACAATTGCACCAAGCCAATAATAAATTTACAGATCACAAAACCCCGTTAAGCTGTAACGGTTGGTAATTCATTGTGGTATTTGAAATGCGCTGCCTGACTTCCCTTCTTACTCTGTAGTACAAAGGAAGAAATCCATGATAAAGAACAACTTTGTGGAATGGAAGTCCATGAGTTCCATATTAATGATAAAATAATTACATTTACAAAATCTTTTTCATCAACACTGAACCTGTCAGTAGTTCTCATTCAGAAACAAAAGTTTTATCTACAAAACAAGAGAACACTACTTCTTTCTAGGTCAATGTTTTGTTTCTGCAACTGTGTTAATTACAGAGACACATTGTGAGTAGAAAGATTTTTAGATTTAAAGATTACTATAGAAATTTAGCTCTTTTGCTTGTTTATTTTAAATACAATACCCAGATCTCAAAATTCATATTGCAATTTAGGACTACTTACAGGAAAAGGCCTGATTAGTCTGATGAACAACAGATGGTTTGAGCCTCACATACACTGGTTTTCTCCCACTTCAAGACTGGCGATTTCATTTTAGTTGCTTCAGTCTAAAACAGGTCACATCCGTGATTTTTTTTCCTAAGTATTCCTTCTTCAACATTATTTAAAGTACAATTAGGTGTTTCACGTTTTATTACATGAGTTTTTTAAAAAAAAATAATTACACTTCAAAAGATGTTAAAAATTATCCGGATAAGCAATTCATGCTGAAGTTGAGCAGGAAAATATAGCTAGAAAAGCCAGACAAGAATTTTGTGATTAACTCAGAATGAGAGGTAATGAAATTTTTGAAGTATACTAGTATTGTTCTATGGGATCAATTCAGGCAGCTTAACAGAACTAAAACTTCTGGATAGGTGTGAGATTCCAGGCCTCCATTATACATAATACTATTAATGAAACTTGGTATTTTTTAGCAAACCATTATGATGTAGTCTGAAGTTCCGCTTTCTGCAATCCGGTCTATGTAATCAGACCTCTGTCCCCCTGCAGATTGCTTTCCTCTTCTTGTTTTATGTATCACACTATATAAAACACCCATTAGATCAGAGACTAAGGTTAGGATCCTATTTCTTTTGAAATAACTGGGCAGCAGTGTAATAAGCTACCAAAAGCTTGTACCTGAAATCCATGAAACCAGTGCAATAATCTAGAGTGATCGAGGTCAAGTTCTAGGAGGTAACTCTACCTTTCTTTCTCAGACAGAGTTTTTCAGATTTTTAGTAAGAATTTTGCCCAAGTAAGAGCCTCAGTATGAAACAGGGAATTAAGTCAAGAAAATATCGGAATTGTTTTCAAGTCAGTACCATTGAAATAAGCTATAAGAAAAAATATTAAGCATTAATTTGAAATAATGAAATTAGTTCTTTCAGAATTTAGATGAGATTTTGAGCTCCTTCCATGCAATGAAAGCATTTCTGCAGAATAAACTTTCTAGCAAATAAATGAAATTAAATGTAACACACTGCTGACAGTCATATTTTGGCTTTCTGCCTGTTCTCTGATGGCAAATGTAGACTCCTAAAGAAAAAGGTTGTGAGAATGTCTGTTTATCATTGGATTTTTAATGTTCTCGTAAATACATAGATATGGCATATATAAAGGAAAGCACTAGTTATATTAAAAATGTTACTAGCTATTTATTGGAGTAATTATTAAGAATTATAATTACTATTAGGCATAGTTTTAACCGAATTAAGATCAGTTACTTAAGCAATCTTGTAAGTAGTCCCACAACCAAGTTTAGGAATACGGTTCAAAAATATGTGTTTTGAGACACATTTGAGGCTGAAGAAGTTACATTCAGTTTTCTTTTCCCCTTCACAATCAAGATACGTTCTAAGCTGCTCATGCCACAACTGAAAGTTTTAAGGGTTCTCTCTGAAGGCAGGGAATAGTATTTGTTGGAAGGCAGAAACCTGTGTATAATTTAATGCCCAATCATAATTCATACACATTTGGAAAATCTGTCATCATGTATGCCAGCTCTCTCAGGCGCTTTGCTTTCAGAACAGAACTGTTTTCTGAGGATGCTATAGGTTTTTTTTTCCTCATTGTTTTCCATTTCATTCACTCAGTTTTCAGCTTTAGAGACCACACATACTGGGCGTACTTCTGGTCTCATTCTCACCCATGAAATTCTGACTTCAGTAGAGTTGCATGGGTGTAAATTAGACTAGAACTTGGCAGGAGAAAGCTTATGATTATATTTGGCAGAGGCAGCAGGCTGCAACTTTATTAACATAATTAACAGCTACAAACACACCGAACAGGCCAAAGTAATCTAGTGACAGAAGAGAGAAGGTCTTTGTAGGGAAGGATCGTTCGCACTTTCTTCTGGTGTTCTGCTTCTTGTTCCTGAGTTCCTACTAGGAGACCTTTCAATTGAGCTGTAATTCAAGTTCGTACAGCTCCTACAAGACACCTTGAACAGAGTTTTGCTGATGAGTCTATAGGAACTGACAGCAGTACGGAGATTACTTCAGGAATGTGGTGGTTGAATTGAACTTTACTTTCTGATGTTTTTCTTTTTGAATTAAATTGTTGGACAAGATTAATTGCACACAATAAGAGATTTAAATGAATAGCTTTATAAAGCATTAAAGTTCTAAGTATGTCACATGGGAAAAAAGCTGTAAGGTTTAAATGAATAAATGTATTTAATGCATAAATTGTCTAGGCTAATTTTTTAATTCCTTTACTAACATCTTTTATTGAAAAACCATACTTTATTCATCCATCTTAGTTGTACTGCTGTGGTTGTGGTAATTTAATATTCCTACTCTTCGCTAATCTTCTGGTTCAACAGAAGTAAACAATAGCTTTCATAAATTAAAAATACGCTCTCCAGAACATGCTTCTAAAGATAAAAAACAAGGCTGTAAACATTTATGACTGAAACAAACTAGATTGTTCAAATACTGCCATGATGTATCGTGTATATCAATATGGCACTGATATCAGTTAGAATGCAAACAAGGTTTTAAATGATGTGCCCCTTCATTTCAGCTGGAGAATCCGCTTTACACCATCTGCCTATCAGATGGTTAGGAACCAGGACTGCGTATTAATGCCACATGTTCGATTTTCTTTCCTCTTGTAATGGTTAGATTCATATTGCTAATAGCTGTGCACGAGCACTGTCGATGAAATTTGTGTGACGATGGAGTGATGAGATATTTATAAAGCTGCCTGTCTCACTGCATAATCAGCAGGAAGAATGCCAGACATAAACAACTTATCAATTTCAGAATATTAATGACAACTACCATTGACTTTAATGCATTGAATATTTTGGCTTGGATACTTTTTAACTGGATAAATATTTATTAAGAGTAAAAAAGATCTACATGGTTGTTTGGTGTGATCCTTGATTCTTTCGTTTAAGTTGGCTCTATAGATGATTTCTGGTTGTCTCATGTTTGAAGATAAAATTTCTGTTGTACAGAAAAGTGGAAATTTCTTAGTTACTTTTTTAAAGAGTGCAATAATACTAAATAATGTTTAGGTCAAAAGGCTGATTTGAACAACAAAGTAAAAAAAACAAACCAAAAAACCCCAATCCCAAGTATTTAACCAAGTATATAACTGTATGTGTATTTAAAGTTCATCTATGCATATAGCTAGATAGCACTGTATTAACTTCTTATGTTTAGAATATATTTGCCTGCCTTTGCTGGTGAGATAAGTGATATAAGTCAGACTTTGTGCTAGAGGGGAAGTTTTATCTTGTACCATAGCACAGGCAACCTCAGTGCACCGGTGATTATAATGTAAGTGGCTCCAGTAACTGGCTCAGAACCTTCCTTGCCACTTTGCTGCATCATGGTGGTTAAGTGATAGGAAAAAGTAACAGCAGAGCAGGATCTTTACCGTACGCTAGAATTGCTGTGAGGAATAGTGTTAAGCCATAATTCTGAGGATTATTCCTCGTTCACGTTTCCCCCCTACCTTTACACCAGCACTTACATGAGACATACATTTCAGTTTAAATTAATTGCTCTATGGCAAAGTAATCATTTCAATCACTTATGCCGTTGTGTGAGAAAAGCAATGAAATGAGTAGTTTAATTTCTGCTTTTTCAAATCATCATTTATTATCACAATCATTATCTTGTGAAAATCGTAACACAGAACTAAACAATCTGTATTTCCTATGGCTTCCTGTAGAGAGAAGCACTACAGCCTGCTTTGGAGAGAAGCATTGAAGCATACTGTTTTTGCAAATTTTGTAATGGAAGAGTTTGTTTTTTAGCTCTTCTGTAACTGGCTATTAGCCCAGTGAGACATATTGTGGGGCTCACAAGTCCTGTGTCCAGTGTCTGATAAGGTATTTACACTGATACGTGGATGCTGATAATTAAAACCTGCTCACCTGCAAATTCGGTCACTGCTAAAAGTTTGAGGCCTGCTGTTGTATTCATTTGCTATATTGTATTCATCCAAAGGATTGTTCTTAGGAGACGCTAGTTTTAGCTTGTGAGAGATGTATATTAAAAAAGGGAAGTATAGATTATTGTATTGCTTAATGAACACAGGATGTAAAGTAAAGTTCATAGGTGCACCATCCCTTTTTCTGTGGCCAAACTTAGAGACCGTAACCAAATTTGTATAATGTATAACTTCACATCCTTCCTCTATGTTAAAAATATCACTGGAAACAATCCATGTTATTGTCAGTACCTTCTTAAGATCAGAACATGCACAATTTGTAGTAGCAGCAGCAGAAGCTAAAAAAAAATATTAAACCTTTATATTTATCCATCTTCTGATTTGATGTTTGGCTTTTGGGTACATCTACCTAAAATAGCAGCTTTCTAAATAATATTGATCTGCCTATACAGAATGTAATTATCACATACTTGGTAATTCTCATTGCACATGGAAATGTGAGAAGTCAGCCTGTGAGGAGGGTTGGGAGGCTGATAATGTTTGCTGATCTTTGTGCTGTCATGCAAATAAAGAAGGGAAAGCAACCTTGAGTCAAGCCACAATATATTCAAAGGCACCTCTTATGCCACCTCATTACTTTCCTGATGTCCATTCACTTTATGCCTTCTCCCCACTGGATTTTGCCTTTGTTCCTTCTCATGACTAGCTGAAAACATAGCAAGACTGAAGTAATTTTCCAGTTAAGCAGGCAAAAGAGACAACAGGAGGCCCTTGGAAACTGTGTGGTAGCAATATTTATCTCAGCAGCCAGGGATTATTCAGTCTTCGCTGCTAAATCGCACTCCTCCTATGCTGGGCAGCAGCACTGGCCCATTAGAATAGTAAGTTGTGGAGTTAATTCCTCTTGAGATCCATAAGTACTTCACACCTCTCAGAGTAGCTGAAAATCAGACAAGCAGGCACCTTTAAACTAATTATACTGAGCTTTTTCAGGCCTTCTCCACAGTCAGGGCAAGAGTCGTGATTCAAAGTGATGGAGTCTGTTCTCCTCTTGTGGCGTAACAAGCTGATTGTTAAGATTGCATAATTGCATAGAATTTACCTGGGTTTGTGACTTTTCATTATTTTCTTCCATTAATTCTCTTTAATTTCCACTTCTGGCCCCTGGATCATTCATGTAGTGTATGTACCTCTTGCGAAGTTTTGATACCGGCTTCTCTCCGCTGCCACCCAGGCTGGGGAAAAGGGATCTGAGTGGGTAGTAGTATGATTTAGATATTGCAGAGGAATTATCCCGCCTCAGGGAAAAGGGCAAAAACTTACGCTTGTGACTTTGATTAAAGGCTGTATCTAATTATGAGTTTTGAAGGCATTACTGGACTGTTTCTCTAATTGCTTTTGACAAGAGAAATGCTCTCGTTTTTGTAGAACATTCTTTTAAATGACTGGATGGCAGAAATTGGCTTTGGTAGGAAGAGCACTTGGATTGCCTGAAGGTGGCTTTGGGATTGGGATTAAATGGATTTAATAATACCTCTTCTCATTAATGAATACCTTGCTGCTTTAAATTCTGGGCAAAGTGAAATAAGTGTTTTACCAGTGTTCTGCACAGCTAACATCTGTCCTAGAAGTGCTTCCTAAAATGACCATATCTCCTTGCTGTTATGTATGAAATGAGAAATAAATATCTGAGTTTTTTCATATGGTACTCATAAATACAAATTGTAGACCCGTTTGTTTTCTTTAGCATGTTGAACATTTGAGATCTAAAGTTGTTCTTTTAACTAAGTACAATTATGTATACGTTCACCTATTTTTGTAGCCAGACCAAAATTTTGAAGCTCATTTAGATCCCTTAAAGAATTTATTTATAGCTGCAGTTAGTTTTGTGGTATTATAACTTCAGTTACTGGATACCAAGTTACAATTCAGGTCAATGTATAGGAGTAACTTTTAAAATGTGGTGTGAGACATTTTACTTGAAAAAGTTGACAACTTTTCAAATTTAACAAGAGAAATAATATTCTACAATGATTATGAAGCAAATAATATAGAGGAATAACAGTCTCAGTCCATACATTAAAGAGGAACTGTAGAATAATGTATATTAAATTTTGTTTGTACTTTTTTACAGGCCTGACAGCAGCAGCTGCAGCAGCAGCAGCTGCCACCAATGCTGCCATAGCAGAAGCAATGAAAGTGAAAAAAATCAAATTGGAAGCTATGTCCAACTATCATGCAAATAATAACCAGCATGGAGCAGACTCTGAAAATGGAGATCTAAATTCAAGTGTCGGTACGTCTCAGAAATACCATTATTATGTGTCCATAATGCTCTTGACATTTTATTAATCTAGTGATCCTTCTGGGCTTCCTTCTGGAGTCCTTGATTTGGTGTAAAAAGTTGCATATTTGTTTTCCTTTTCTTACTGCTTTTAGTTTTATTTTGTATTTGACCTTTACACTAGTGTTCAGCATTGTTGTTACTATTACAAAAACATTCTTTCCTTTGCAGGTTACTTTTACAGACTCCAGTTAATATTTTCCATGAAAGAAAGTGGTTTGATTGCTTAGAGTTCATTTTTCGAAGTACAGGTGGGGTGACAGATGATGGTGTCAGAGTGAAATTTAACAATGTCTCCTGCTCAGTGTGCTGGGTATCGACTTTAGGTAATTCAGAACACAAGCTTGAAAGCAAAATATTTCATACTTTCATGTGCCCTGTGACAAAGGGAAAACATACATACACAATAAATTATTGCCATGCTCTGCAGTTCCTATCATATTTTATTTTAATAAACACATTCTTAAAATGCAGTTAACAGGTTTTTCCATTTCTTAAGCAGCCATCAGCACCTCTTTTTCTTTCTCAAAAAAGAATTGTTTCAGTATACTTTATTCATTTGTTTGGACAATTTGTTTTGCTAAAGCATACTTCAAAGCTGGAATAACTTTTTGTTGTTGTTGATTAAATCTTTAATCATCTGTGTGTGTCTGCTGTAAAATGTTTTGTTATGCCATTTCATTGTATTGGCTCCTTTTATCATGTTGAGACAGTATTAACTCAACAGAAATTCAATGACAAAGAGGTACATTCAGAAGACTGTAGGAAGGATTGGTGTAAACTGGAATAAAATAGCTTAAGATAGGGATGGTTTTGTTTGGTTTTGTTTTGGCTGTTTAGTTTTGTTTATTTTTTAGTTTTTCATGTCTAAATGCATTTGAAATGAGTCTTAGAGAGTTATGTAGTACCCATAACATAAATGTGTTTGTGAACAGCGTTTCTGTACAGTTCAGTAGGCATTGGTAAGCTATGATTTAGAAATAATGTGAATTGCAGTTCAAAGAACTGGTTTGCCGAGGCACATGCTATTCTAAATAACAACAATATGTATATGTTACTGCATAAGGAGGTGACCGTGTTTGTTTATTTTCATTTTAAAGAAAGGCTTAAAAAAACCCTTCCGTGATGGCAAAATAAATAGTCTTAAGTGAGTGTCGTAGTACTCAGATACCAACATGTGTGGTCACTAGAATATTAATGGAAAGATTGTCCCCTTGGAGAGAAGACAAAAGGGGAGAGAGAGCAGGTGTCTTTGAAATCTGTGACGAGATAGAAGATAGGAAGGACCAGGCGGTCCCTAACATACTGGGAAAAAAAGTGAAGTAATGAAAGTGAAAAGTGTAAATGCAGACTGGAAGGATAAAGGGTCTGCACTGGAACTAGAAGCTATTTTAGATTTGAATTTCTGACTCGGTTGAATGCATTAAGCGAAATAAAATGTTCAAATACTGGATTATGGAAATGTTATTCTGCATGGTAGTTCCAGTGGCAAACCACTTGTTCACCCACAGAAACAGACAAGTTAATAAGTAATCAACATCTAAATCCAACCTTACCATTCTATGATTCTGTGATTCTATGATTCTATGACAGGCTGAGAGAGTTGGGGCTCTGCAGCCTGGAGAAAAGAAGGCTTCCAGGAGACCTTATAGTACCCTTCCAGTATCTGAAGGGGGCCTACAGGAAGGCTGGAGAGGGACCATTTACGACGTCTTCCAATGACAGGACAAGGGGCAATGGGTTTAAACTGGCAGAGGGAAGATTTAAACTAGATATTAGGAGGAAGTTCTTTCCAGTGAGGGTGGTGAAGCACTGGAACAGGTTGCCCAGGGAGGTTGTGGCTGCTCCCTCCCTGGAGGTGTTGACAACCAGGTTGGATGAGGCCTTGAGTGAGCTGTACTAGTGGGAGGTGTCCCTGCCCATGGCAGGGGGTTGGAACTAGATGATCCTTGAGGTCCCTTCCAACCTTACCATTCTATGATTCTATGATTCTATGATTCTAAATCATGTGAAGTATTTGCAGGACAGTGAATGGAGAGAATATCTGAATTTCCTCAGAATTTAAAAAAAAAAAAATCATCATTTGAGGTGTAATTTAATGCTCTTGCATAGCTCTTTAAGTAAATAGGTTCTAGCTATTTTAGTAGAGCAAAGTTAAGGAAGGAAGCTAAATGACTGTCAGAATTTCTTCTTAAGCCCTTAACTTGTTAATGTCAGTTAATGTCCTGATTTGACTGAATGAAGAACTGAGTTCATTTTGTTCAGAAAAAAGTATCTCTTCTAAGTAGACCGAATAGCATTCCAGTGATATCTGATCCATGAGAGGTAGCTCTGGAAAGTCAATGTACTTGTCTGTGCATCAGTCTTAAGCTATACTCTTCATGTGGAGGTTTTCTCAAAAATAGGTTGCATTTACTTGTTTCTTTTATAGTGACCCCTGTCCAGTGTCCAGTGCCCAGTGCCACCTATGTCTATGGAATCAGAGAAGTGATTCCTACTGTTACTAATGCCAGAGTATTACTAGGTCCGTTAAGAGTTAATTCTCTATTAGATGCATTTTTGAAAATTACCATATTTTATTAACTTGACAAGAACTCATATTTCAAAGGTGTTGCTTTGTAGTAGATGTGTGGGTTTTTTCCCCTTGCTTTTTTTTTTTTTCAGGTGTTTATGTCTTTTTACATAAATATTATCAAGTCCATACACCATTAATGTTTTAAGTTATGCTTGTTAGGCATGAATTCGAAATACTAAGTCAGTGAATGTTGACAGGAGGAAGGGATAAACCAAGACTAAATAACCTGATATTTGTATATTTCATTGATATTTATATTTCAATTTGAAAAGGAACAAACAAACAAACCAACAGGCTAAAAGCTTAACTAATACATCTCAGTCCACATGTAGTAGGCATTGTCGTTCATTAGTGTACGTGGATTGATCTTACTGTCCTCTTAGACTGTTCCAAAACCTTTGTAAATGAAGATGGTCTTTTTGGTTGAATTGTCAGGTTTGTTTCTGAATTATTGTGCTTTTTAGTTTTAATCAGATGCTTACTGTGAACCATTTTGGTAGATGAACTGTATAATTTTACAGAGTGTTACACAAATTTATTAATTCAGTCCTTCAAAGCAATGGCATGACCAAAAAGGTTAGTGAGTGAAAAGAGTTAAAGGAAGCCAATGGTACTAATAAGTGATTAATTTATATCCCTCTGTTTTGTATAGTAACCTTGAGCTTGCATCCTCTCACCAAAATTATCATTTGAGGAGGGGGGGAGTGGGAAGGAAAAAAAAAAAAAAGAACGAAGAAATTACAGAGGAAACAGAGTGAGGTATTAGCACACTGAGTAAAATATATGGCTGCAACGCCTTTCTCTCCCATCCACAATCAATTGGATTCTTTTAGTTTAATATTTACTTGCTAAGATGAGATGCTAGTCTGCATGGTGATAAACAGTCTGCTACTGGCATCTGAAGGTGACCTGTCAGTTCATATGGACAAATCTCCTGCTTACTGAAATGTACAAAATAAATCATTAAAGCAGGCAGGTGCTCATTCCCAGATTTAAATCACCATAGATTTATGATTTGAATTAATGCTTCATTTGGTCATAGAAATAGATGCTGAGACAAATGATATGCAGTGGTTGGGGCTTCCATACTGTAGCCATCCTAATATTGATTACTGAGATGTCTTTGCAATCTCTTGTTTATATCAAGTACTGTCTTGTGACAGCTTGGCTGATATGAGCTACATTGCAGATAAGAAGGAAAAATGTCCTGGGTTCTTTTTAAGTGGCAATTCTATATACGACATGCAGGATAGATAAATAATTTATTTAAATAAAATTTATTAAAATAAAATTTATTAAAAGATTATTCTGTATGGCAGCAAGCAAACAAACAAAAGATGTGTGCCTTTTTTTGTTATTTTTAATTGCAAAATAAAAACAAGAGTGACAAGGTCAAACTTCAAATTTCATTGTAGAGGCTTTATTATTTGCCATATTAACATCTTAGAATGATATTAGAATCAGTTGTATATTTACTGCCTTACACTCCAAAGTTATAGGTAGGTAAAGAAGCTCAATTATTTCCTTGCTGCTTAAATTAAGTACTTACTGCCCTGCTATCATACTTCATTAACCTGCAGCAGCAAATATAGAAGCCTTTGAAAGTAAATATGTTTAAAACTATTTCTGTGAGCTAGGCTTTACCATCTGTAACTTGGTAGGAAGTGAAGAGTGGTCCCTATACTTTTGCTTTCCAAACATTTTATATAATTAAAATACTATGTATACATAGACTTTAGAGAATACTCAAAAGATTTGTACAGACCTTTGCCACTTGCTAAAATCTGACTCATAAAACTTGTAAACAACTATCAACAATAGTAAATTACTTGCTTAGTAGGAAATGAGTTCATATCTATTCAAAATGTGATCTCAAAACAGATGTCCCAAGAAAATGTCATTGTTTAAACTACATTAATAAAAAGAAAAAAAAAAAACAAAAACAAACCCACAACCAACCCAGCTATTATTTCTTTGAGGAAGTTAAGCAATCACGAAGACTTCAGTGTTCTGCTTCTAAACACAGTTAGGAAATATGAGGCAACATTTTACACTTGGCTAGCACGTTAATCCATAAACAACCACAAAGTGTGTTGAAAATTAAGAGGCTTTCTTGGTATATTAGGTTTCCTATTCATCAGCATTACTTTGAAATATTTAAAATTATGAGACAAATACAAGGTTTCCTGTGATCTGTTGTTCAAAAGTAACCATTGCTTGCATACTATTATTCTTTTTTTGCTTGTTTGTTTGGTTTTTTTTTCACCCAGAATCAGAGATAAAATGATTTAGGTGAAATTATTTTCTCTAGTGACCTTGCCCAATAATAGAACAGCACAAAATACAGTCATTTCCTTTGTCTAAACACACGTGTCTGTTTTGAAGGAAAGAATTACTTTTATGGTTTTAGGAAAAAGTCTTGAAGACCTTGAAAAAGCAAATAAAAGGAAACAGAGAATGCAGGCCACTGAGCACAGCTCTGCAGTTGCACATCTGATTCTCTGCCTTGGCAATGTTAATGAACCTCAAATCCTCCCTATAATTAGATGAGG
This sequence comes from Eubucco bourcierii, assembly GCA_013396675.1. Taxonomy (NCBI): domain Eukaryota; kingdom Metazoa; phylum Chordata; class Aves; order Piciformes; family Ramphastidae; genus Eubucco; species Eubucco bourcierii. The sequence continues at coordinate 59,620 of VWZE01001525.1, read as the reverse complement.
GAATTGCTTATATTTTCAAACAGATGATGCTGCTATAATGAAACGATTGACAGGGAACTTAAGAACTTAAGAGTGTCTACAGTAGTCATTTGGTTTCCGGGTTTTTTCTTTTTTTCTTTTCTGTTCCCTCTTTTTTTTTTTTTTTTTTTTTTTTTTTTTTTCTTTTTCTTGGTGTAAAAGAGAATTGGCTGTAGATACAGGTCCTGGGAGAGGTTGTAATTTGCAGAGAATGCTATGACAGGTGTCTTTGTATAGAAAGAAAATGGAAGAGAAAGGAATGATGGGCAGGTACAACAGTTTTTGGGAGGGGGTGTCCTGTGCTTATTCTGCTCGGGTTCTTTAAAAGGGGCCGAGACTCAAGAGATGGATCTGGATTGAGTGCACAGCTGTAACTGCTGATGAGCTAATTGCTCCTTATCTCTCAGCCCCATTCATCTTCATTTTTTACCAATTACTGAGAATTATCTGTGTTCTCAGTTGGATATGAGAGTTAATCCTTTTTGGTTAAGCTGGCAGTACTGTGAGCAGATTCCAAATCATAGGGTGAAAAAGCCAGAGCAAGCTTGTTCTCAAACTCTCTCCAGTTCAATGACAGTATCACTAGTTCATAAGAATTTTTCTATTGTTTAACAGATTAAACACAGATTTATTTTTTTTTTGACTTTAGTATTTCTTTTAATATATATTTTTCTTTTAGCATAAACTGTATTTGTATATTTCTAAGCGGATCGATGTGCTCCCTTTCTAAAAATATTCAGTTGTAAAAATGAAAGTAAGATAAACAATAACTTCAAGCTAGAAAGATTATTTGCAATATTTCAGTGTTTATTGTGTGATGTGTAGCACTTCTTTTAAGACAAGGCCATGTATGCAACTTTGATATCATGAGACGTAAGACAAATGCTTGTCAGTGACATATATCTACTTCTGTAAACTCCTTTGAAATCTGTGGATGACAAGTGTTGCCTAGGTGCTAGCAAAGGCATAATCATACAGCCTTAAGGACAAATGTGCTATGCTGAGCACATTGTTTTTCAAACTAAAGAAGGGCTTTCACAAAACTGTGCTTCAGGAGTGCACAGGATACCAGAAAGAGGTAATTTAGTTATAATGTGGCCACTAAACTTTGTTTTGGAATTCTACACATCTTCACAGTGGGATGGGAAAAAACCCATCCTGAATTTCATAGCTAAAATGTAATGTTGGTGTATTAACTGAGAATATGTTTCCAGGGATCTGGTTCCCCAGCCTTTAATTGCAATTGCTAAATTTGGTAAACAAGGCAACGAATTGGATGCTGCAGTCTGAACACCACCAGTAAATTAAAGGACTTAATTAGCAAAGGTTCAGCATTTGATGTTAGACAGTCAGTTGTGTTACAACAAAGAGTGTCTCATCTAGATTAAATCTTCACTATGGGATTCTTTGGAACAAGCATAGACATTTGCATCTGAGTTAGTCATCGTAGACTTGACAGAAAGAAATAGACAATCGTAGGGGTGATCCATCTTATCCTAAAGTACATGGCAAAAGTATGTTAGATAAATTGCACCTTACAAGTGCTTAGTCGTGCGACTACTGAATTGTAGTTATGCAAAGAAAGTTAAGTGCACGAATCTCATAATTTGAAAGAGTTAACAGGTCTGTTCCAAGACAGTGATAGAGTAATGGTTAAATAGTCCCTGAGACACAGCGAAAGAGAAACGAAAAAACAAACCGGAAGTCTACTCTTCAGAAACAGCAGGTGAGAAATGTAGGTATTCACCCAGAAAACTCTTTAAATACAAATATACTCACAAGTTTGCTCTGATTGTATGGGCATATCACTTCTGAAAAGAGTAATTTTACCTATGTGAGCCATCCTGAGAGAACAGGATTCTGAAACAGCTTCCTGTGTGGCATTTGTGCACTGGGCCTACTGTGAAGCTGTATCAAGTTCATGGAAAATATTTAAATGATTAAGCCTATCTTGTCAGCAAAATTTAAAAATCCCAAACAAACAAAAGGCCATTTATACCATTTATATTGTTTGATTGCATTTACTTTATTTCCTGTTCCATGCACAATAATGCTAATTAGATAAATAGCTGGATAATTTAATCTTACATGGGATTTTTTTTTTTCAAAATACTTGCTTTATTGTTTTGGCCATTTTCCTTTTTAGCAGTGCCGTGTATGAAAATAATTAAATTGTTAAGCTTTTATTCAGTTTAGTTTCATTGTTTTTTTGTTGATGGCAGTAAATATACTTAAAAATTATACTGCGGATAGGCTATATTAAGAAATCTAAGTTTAATACAGACCTCATTTTGCTCAGTAGTTATGATAATCTATAGGATCATTTTTCATAAATAATTAGAAGATCCTTTTCTTACTGTAGTGTGTCTGTTCCAAAATGCTATGGACTGGGCAACATTTCCTTTTGAGCTTAAAGATAGCTTGGTAAGGATAAATCCTAGAAAGTTTTGTTTAGTCAGGATATCCTGGAGAAAACAAATAAACGGGCAAATAAATCTACTTTTTGGAGTCCAAGGCTGTATTTGCACACATATGATGCCTGCCAGCCAAGAACCTAAGTTCAAGGGAGCATTTTTTGAGTTTCTCTAGGTAATGAGGAAAGGCAACCATAAGGGCATTAGTGAGACTTCTATTGTAACACCTTTTCTTAAATTAAATCTGTGTATGTAGAAAAAGGCATACTGTGAAAGTTCTTAAAAACTCCATTTTATAGACCTTTCTCCATCTGCAATGAGAATTTTCCATCAACAGTGTCAGAGGGATCTACATGTAGATACATTTTGCTTGTTTCAAAGTTTGCATTCAAGTCTTAGAGCTTCACCTTTTTGTGACCATGACACATCTATGTGATAAAGCTGGTAAATGAAGGCAGCATTACTGCAAAAAATGAGAATGTGAAATAACTACATCTTTTCTGTGAAAAGAAGTAATATGTATGGAAGAAGGAGAGGACAGGCAAGCCAAGGGAAGCATACAATCCTGTAAAGAGGTAGACACCTTATCCTAGGGGTCAGAATTTCTTCTTATTTAAGATCATCAACACAGGTGAGGCACTGAATGTGCGCTTAGGTCACACCTGTCAGATATGGACATGACGTTTTCCGTTTTCTGTTCAGCCTTGACTGCCAGTCTAGTTGTTGTCTGAATTCCCAAATACTAGAATCTATGTAG
>VWZE01001525.1:16431-53931 GCA_013396675.1 Eubucco bourcierii | reverse complement strand
CTCTAGGAAGATTTTAGAGAAGGTTCACTTCAAAAAGTCCACTTTTGTAACAGCATCTTCCATTTCTTGTAATCACAGAGGTTTAGATTACATTTGAATGTTTTCTAATTAATTTCTTTACCTACTCTATGGTAGGAATACAGTTCACAGAAAGAAAATTTGTGTTTTAAAATGTAGCTTAACTTCATCTCCGACTGAAACTGACCTTTTACAAAACAAGAAACAGCTTAGATATCAAGGCGTTTTGAGCTTTGGTATATCACATATCTTTTTAAACAAAAAAGAGTTCTCCTGTCACTACAGTTTTTCCCCTCCAAAGACTTCCTAAGTCTTTGCTAAGAGCACTGCTGTCTGCTAGCAACTTCAGCCTCACATCTTCTCATGTTCTTAGATTTCATAATACTGTCTCAGCAATCAGAGAAGAGTCCTTTGCCTAGGTGGAGATATAAATCGATGAACTTTATAGGTAGACAGCTATGGAAAGATCTTAAACATTAAACTTTCAGGTTGCAGCCTTAGATCAAGGGGACATATGTTTAATATGCTTAATATCCTCAATATATTGTAGCTTGGTTTTAGCTCAGTACATAAACAGGGCTGATTAAGTTATCTTGACAGAAATATTTTTATGATAGCAAACAAACTTAGCAGTATGCATTTGACAGCATTATTTATTAATATGATAAATGAATTGTGAGATGTGTGATTGTGTGATGATGCATTCATTTAGTTGTTCCTTTTTCTCTTTTACTAATCTCTGTCATGTTGGATTTATAAATGGAACTGAATGACCTTTGAAATTGTGATGGGAATGAAGAGATAAACACAACTTGAAAGGACAAACCAATTAATATAAATGTGTTACACATAAAGAACTGATTTCAATCAATTGCTATCTGTGTAAACCTTTGGGCACTTAGTTGAATGAAGTAGAGCAAACAGATTATGTGACATGGAAACAAAATATACATTTAATTCTTTTGTTATGCAGTAGGAATATCATCCAAAATACACAAGATAACAGGAAAACTAAGGTGTATGCTTCATTGTGCAACAAAGTCCACTTTGAAGTTACAGTCCTTAAAGACCATCTTTTTTTTTCCTGATAATCGGAAAACCCTGATGGTTGTGTTCTTATTTTTTATGTGTTATGTTTTGACAAATATGTAAAGGAGCCCCTGTAAGGTTCCTTTGTTTGCCCTTTCCAGCAACTTGTAATTGAACTTTACAAATACTTCCACAGTATATTTTTAAAATATCCCAATTCAAGAATTTATAAATAGAGTATTCATTTCTTCTGCAGTTGCCTTGTAATGATAAAAACATTTATCACCCTGAAATCAATACAGATGTCTTAGGCATCCTTGTTTAAGAAAATTACAGCATCTCTCTCAAACTTTTTTTTTTTTTTCTCTGAAGAATGGACCTTTTGTTCTATGCATTTTAAACTGCCTACACATATTGTTCTCTTTACAGCCTTCATTAGGAAATATGATCAATTTAATATCAAGGTTTCAAAATATGGCCATTGATGTGCAACAAGGGAAAAAAAAAAAAAAGGCAAGCTTGACATTTTAAAACACTTGCATTTGAAAGACTTTCACTACTAATTGATTTTTAAAAGAGTTATGTGGAAAAGTGAACTCAGAAATGTTTGGAAATACCTTGGCTGCATGCCAGAACATTTAGTACAAAACATAACTAGACAGTTTCAGAGGCCTTACTACAACTGAAAAGATATGTTCTTTGCCTTTCTTAATCTAATTTAGTATGCCAGCTGTACACTTGCAGATTATGCTGGGTATTTTCAGAATCTTGTGGACATCTTTAAATGATCAGTTGGCATAAGGCAACAACTTCCCTGCTGTCACAGGCAGGGTTAGGCAACACAAAGGTTTCAGTAGTGAGATTTTATTTAAATTTCATAAACCAAGCTATAATAACGAGTCAGTGTTCATTTCATTGTTTTCTGTGGTATTTTGGGCATGCTTTTCTGCTGATACTGTTTTCTAACATGGCCAGAGTGGGCAAAAGTATTGCAATTTCTGTTTGTCTTTATTGGAGTTAACAGTTTTGTGTGGAGTGAAAAAGAGGACAGACAGTATCTTATATTCTGTAATAATTTTCTTTCAATTTACTTTTTACCTTGGAGAATATGGCACTGCCTGTTATATAACATTTTATATTTTTTGTTAGTTGACTGAATTTGAAAGAAAAATAATAATTTTTTTTTTTTAGATTTTATTTTTTATTTTTTTTCCCTCTTGTGTGCAGCACACACTTTGAAAACCTACGTAGCTGAAATATTAATGGAAATGACATCCATTCTATTTTGGAAAAAGAACAGACCAAATGATAACGGCTAACATTGACCAAAAGCAATTACTTTAAAAGGATACTGCTAAGTATCTGAGAAAAATGATTCCTTTCACTAGTTGTTTGTCAAACCCTGTGTGGTTTTTATTGATTGCTCTCGAATATATAGCCCCCTTGACTGAAAATGCTGCTGGTAATGTCCTTCTTTTTATCATACTGAGAATATCTTATTGAGAATAATGAGAAAGAAATTTATACAGAAAACAAATATACTTTGGAGCTTTAAATTAGCCAAAAGTAGTCTATAGATTACCTATGATATTAATTTTCTAGCATGTCTCCATCTCTAAAGCTAGTATTTAGACATAGATGACAAAAAATCAGGCCTTAGAAGTTACACATTAAGTATTTGTTTAAAATGTGTTTTGTTTCCCTCTTCTCTCTGATTACCTTGATGGAGCACTATAATTCGTCTTCTGCTATGAAGTATACTGTTTGAAATCAATCATAGATAGGAGTTTAGCCTGTACTATTTCTTATATATTCACAATTTATCCTTGCGGCTAACTGCTTTTACTTCACTATGGAAGAGTTCATCTTAGTGTGAGTGGCAGGCAACTCAAAATGCCACTAGTCTATTTGAATGGACACTTGATTAGGTTGCTCAAGTGAATGGAGACAGACGCAGGAATGGATTTAAGTATCAGGCTGCAGTTTTATTAACCTAGCACTGAGAACCTTCTGAAACAATGAAACTCTTCCTAGATCCCCCAGCTACACAGCATTTCCCAGAGGATGGAGTAAATTCAGTTTGTTCTATGATTCAAGTCTTTTTTTCAAGGCCTTTGAGTATGGCTCTCTCCTTCCTTCTTCCCACATCAAGGCAAAAGTTAACAAAGTGAGGCTTGTGTGCCTTTTTCAGATTAAACCTTGAGTACTGTGCCCAGTTCTGGGCCCCTCAATTTAAGAAGGACATTGAGGTACTTTGACTTGTCCAGAGAAGGGCAACAAGGCTGGTGAGAGGCCTTGAGCACAAACCCTATGAAGAGAGGCTGAGGGAGCTGGGATTGTTTAGCCTGGAGAAGAGGAGGCTCAGGGGAGACCTTATTGCTGTCTACAACTATCTGAACGGTGGTTGTAGCCAGGAGGAGGTTACTTTCTTCTCTCAGGCAACCAGCACCAGAACAAGAGGACACAATCTCAAGCTACGCCAGGGGAGATTTAGGCTGGAGGTGAGGAGAAAGTTCTTCACTGAGAGAGTCATTTGCTACTGGAATGGACTGCCCAGGGAGGTGGTGGAGTCACCGTCCCTGGAGGTGTTCAAGGTGGGTTTGGACGTGGCACTTGATGCCGTGGTCTAGTCATGAGATCTGTGGTAACAGGTTGGACTTGATGGTCTTTGAGGTCTCTTCCAACCTTGGTGATACTGTGATACTGTGAAAATACTTATCATCAAAATTCTGTGTTCATTTATTGTGATGTGTTTATTAGCTCCCTCAAAGTTAAGAAGGAATAGCTGGGGCTTTGCATTGTTTCCAAATTTTCCTGTCAAACCGAACTAAAACTCTGTAAGATGTTTTAAAATCCGTTAGCCACCAAAGGGAAAAAAAAAAAAAATCCTTATTATTCCGATAGCCAATCCTGAAAAGAAAATGAAAACATCTCAACTATCTCTAGTTCCCATGTCCCAGTTATGTGGAGAAAGGATGAGGAAGCCAGCAGCAGAATATACTTTTGTCTAGTGTTTACCCAGACACGCCCAATCACTTTCGATTGAAGCATTCTGCTTCATGAAGATGGTGTTACCACAAGGACTAGAGATACCAGTTTATGATAACATGAAGCTTAACCAGTACATATCAATGACACCACTGTGGCCACGTGAGGACAGGCTACAAGAGTTAGGGCTCTTCAGCCTGGAGAAGAGAAGGCTTCGAGAAGGCCTTGTAGTGGCCTTCTAGTATCTGAAGGGGACCTACAGGAAGGCTGGGGAGGGACTATTCACAAGGTCTTGTCATGACAAGATGAGGGGTAAAGGGTTTAAACTGGAAGAGGGGAAATTTGGACTGGATGTTAAGAAGAAGTTCTTTACAGTGAGAGTGGTGAGACACAGGAACAGGTTGTCCAGGGATATTGTGGATGCTCTCTCCCTGGATGTGTTTGAGGCCAGGTAGGATGAGGTCTTGAGTGACCTGTTGTAGTGTGAGGTGTCCCTGCCTATGGTGGGGAGGATGATCTTTGAAGTCCTTTACAACCTAAATCATTCTATGATTCTACATGCAGACATCAGTCGTACCTGCATACACATGTACAATGACTTGCAAACAGTCCATACTTCGGACATACTTAGGGAGTCCTGCAAGCTGCACCCATGGTCCCATGGTCATGGCAGAAAAGTGCCAGGTGTCTTTTTATCCTTCAGTAGTCCCTGGAAGCCTTTGTGAAAATGTGAGCTTTTAACAGAACTTTCAGTTAAAAAAAAAAAATAGACAGGGATGGGAGAGGTACTCATCTACACATCATGTCTGAGTGTGCAAAGGCATCCTTTCTCTATAGCTTTTTAGTTTCCATAATCACAGTTACTTCTGAGATGTTCTGTGTGTGATTACAATGATGAGGTTTTATATCTATATGTATATGTGTGTGTATGTTTGTTTATTTATTTATATAGCTGTGGAATCAATAGAATTGTTGAATTGTTTGATTGGAAGAGACCTTTACTTTAGCAAGTCCAACTGGTAACTCAACACTTCCAGCACTAAAACATGTTCCTAAGTACTGCATGTACATCATCTAAGCACCACCATCCAGGGGTGGTGACTCAACTACTTCCCTGGGCAGCCTGTGCAGTGTTTACAACCCTTCCTGTGAATTGGTTTTTTTTTTTTATGGTTCCCCCCCCCCCATATAGCTAATCTAGACCTCCTCTGGTGCAACTTGAGGACATTTCATCTTGTCCTATCCCTTTTCATGTGGAAGAGCTAACTGACTTCTGCCTTGCTACAGCTTCATTTCATGCTCTTGTAGAGAGCAATGAGGTCTCCCCTCAGCTTCCTCTTCTTCAAACTAAATGACCACAGTTCCCTCAGCTGCTTCTCATAGGACTTGTGCTCTAGACTCTTCATTAGCTTCATTGCCCTGCTCTGGGAATGCTCCAGCACCTCAGTGTCTTCCTTGTTATAAATGCCTGAAACTAAACACAGTATTTGAGGTGTGTTGTCACCAGTGGGACCAGTACACTGAAGTTATTTTAAGATCCTGCCATTAATCATCACCCATATTGGAGGCATTGCAGGGCACAGACAGAACTGCTGTATCGGTACCACAACCAGGCTGTCACTGGAGTCCTACCCTCTCTGATCCAAGATTGATCTCCTTAGTGTACAGCTGAAGGTGTAACTGGAGGAAGAGGCATGAAGAGAACTTGCTCTTGAAACCCAAAAGTGCTGTTTTAATTTTCGATGATAATGGTAGTGCTGGGGAATGGTGTCAGAAAGCGAACTAAGGGAAAAAATAGAGTAAAAAGGGAAGAAAGATAAGGATGGGAATGTGATGATTTATTGAGAATACTTTTGACTACACTTCTTTTTTTTTTTTTTTTTTTTTTTTTTTGACTGGCAAGCTCTTCTGTCTTACTGGTGTTGCTGTGGGGTTTGCATGGAATTATACACAGGACAGGCTAAAACTCTGGGTCTTCTGTCTATTTGGATTTTTTGATTTGGATTTTTTGGTTTGGTTTTTTAAAATCTTTTTATGGGAAAGCTGATTTGCCAAATTAACAGATGTGAAGACATTAAACTTAACTTTCGTTTGTTTGCTTGCTTGTTTTTTAATTTATTACGTGGCCAGTACTATAAATGTGTCCTCACCTGGAACTGAATTTTGGGCTATGACATGCCAACTGGAATACTCCTTTGCAGTGTTACTGCCCTCTTCCTGTTTTGCTGTGATGCGATAGAATTTTGGCAGTGTTTTCTTTTCCCTCAGTCTCCCCTCATCATCCCTTGAAAATTACTTTGAAAAAAGAATATATTTTCTATTGCAATAGAGGTACTGACAGCTGTCGGTTTATCAGTTGAGTTGTGGAGAGCAAAGCCTGGTTCTTTTGTAAGCACATAATTTTCTGCAAAATTCTGCTTTCGATTTTGGTTTGTTTTCCTGATTGTGTTCACAGCTGCAGGACATCTGTATTGTCTCATGGAGTCTGCAAAAAGGATACAAAAAATTAGACCAGAGGTCTGTCTTATAACTGACATATAAAAAACTGTGAATGTGATACAAGCAAGATCGATAGCTTGTTGAAGAGTGGAGGAAGTCGGATATGGAAAGCTGTAAAGTCCAGATGCAAGTTTTTCTCTGTGCTGGTATCAGGACAGAAAGATGATTTGTGCAGAGTTCTTCTAGAGGCTGAGGGCTGTTATAACCAAATTGTCTAAGGAGCACAGAGGAAAATAATTCAGGATTTATTGTTAAAAATAACCATCAATTTTTTGTCAGTGATACTCTCTGCTGTGAGTCATGGCTGAATATGTTTGTGCAGGAGTGGGAAAGTAGGGATGAAGGGAATTTTAAAGGCAATAATGAATTAATGTTGCCATGGATTTTGTAGCTGCTACCACAGAATTTAAGAGTTGTCACCATGGAGTTAGGTCTGTTGTGTGCTGCAGAGTTTGCAAAAGACTTGCCCTGTGGTGACTTGCTGCAGTGATGGTTAGCTCTAGGGTGTTTGGACATTAGACAGCAGTGGTAAGAGTAATATTTTGTTTAATAGCGTATTGTGTTACTACTTCCATCCAGATGAAATAGAAGTAATGATGAAGTTAGGCAATAAGTGAAATCTTAAGTATGTCAGAACTAGTGGGATGTCATTTATAACAGTGTTTTAGTAGGTCACCTTAGACATGAGTAGAACCAGCAGGCCCTTCAAAAATCTAGTAAAAAACTGTGTTAAGTAAAGCAGTGAGAAAATTACCAGACTCTCCTCAAACTAGAAAGGTCTATTCACTGTTTCATATTTAGGTAGATATATTCCATTTCCTATTCAAATTATTAGCAAGTTTTTCTTTACTTTGTCCATCAAACTCAGTACAGATTTAGGTTGTCTTATTACCACTTGGAAAGTTATTTCAAAGTTTTGTTTGAATTTTATGCTATAATAGTATGAAAAATTAAGTGGAAATTAGTAATATAATACCTTTTCTTATTAAGAGTGAAAACAGTATTACACAACTGCGTTTTTTGCTAAGTTCCCTCATCCCACCCAATATCCATTGACAGTTTATTTTAAAACAGACAAAAACAATAATGTGAAGGGTTTTTCTTCCACACCCATTATCCAAAATAAAGAGTTATAGCTGTTGAAAATTGGACTTAGTGTTATTCAGATCACACAAGACTTCCTTTAATTGGCCCTTAATAAGCTTGGTTTAACTGGGATTTAAAGAAAGAACAGTGGTCATTAACATTAGCCAGATTAAGACTCTGTTAATTACCACTGAAAGATAAAGTAATATGCAAAGATGGAGTCTAAAATATTATTGCACTTGAGCATCCAAAGAACTTGAGAAATTTCTTGCTAACTGGAATAAGTCGGTATCTCTTCCAAAGCTGAAAAAGAGAAGAACCAAGTGAGAGAAAAATAGAGTACAATGGCTATATTTAAATACTCTGGCTTAATTAGCACCCTGTGTACAAAATTATTTTCTGTTTTGTTTTAACTTGTTCTGTCTCTCAAATGTAACTTAAAATTTTCTTCAAGTATTTGATAAATTCTACATCAGTGTATAATGTTCTCGTCATGAATATCTTCTATAGACAAACACAGTCATATATATTACTGTATTTGTTTACAGACTTTCTATATGAACATAAATATATGAACACAAAATAATATTAATGGATATGTATACCTTAATAATATGTATGAAATGTAAAATGTAAAAATATATGGCACATTTTTATCGCTTCTAAATAAAGAATTATTTTCTTAACGCACAGCAGCAATAGAATTAAAGTATTTCAAGTGGTGTAACCAACATTTTAAGATTTATCCTTATAATAATGGTATTTTTGTGATATCAATATAAATACTTTAAAGCATTCCTCATTCCAGTATTGGCCTTCCACTCTTTAGTGGACTTGCAGTGAATTTGTCATAGTATCCCTATCAATCAGAGCACCCATCAGAGCAAAGGTCTAGAAGCTGACAGTAGGCAGATAGAGACTCATCTTCTGTGCATGAATAGTTCCTGACTAGTCTTCATCAATCAGCGATGATTTATAATCTTAAATTAGAAGTTTTTAATCTCATAAATGATTGTTTCTTATAGTTAAGGTGCTGACGGCTTTTCCCCACTACTGCACTAAGTGATATGTTCTGGTTTAAACAAACTCTGGTTCTCAATTATTTCCATCTGCATGATTATAAATATTTTTAAACAAGTAATTCTGTTTCTTCCAGAAAGTGATATGTGCTGATATGTTGTATCTCAGTTTCATGGAATATTGTCACATTCTCGTATAGTGAGAAGAACTAACAGTTGTGCCAAACTTAACTGTTGCGTATTCTTATATATTAATGATCTTTTTCACTTCCATCTCTCTAAGCAGACTGGTGATCTTAACTTGGAAAAGGCACTAGTTATATATTTTCTAATTCTACTTCTACTTCTTTATAATATCATTAATTTTCTTCAAGCTGCTTTCATGCTGAACGGTTTTCCAACAGTCTGTGTATGACGTGTGTTCTTAGGAGATATGGTCATTAAAAAAATTAAAACAGTGGATCAGTTGGTAGGTCAAATAAATCCACATACCCTATTAGATTCCGGTTAGTATCCAAAGATGCTGGAGTTTGTTTATTGCCTACTTTTGAAAATTGTTATTGTCTTTTTTTTTTTGTAATTGTTTCTTAGCGATGTAGTGGCAGTATGCATTTTTAAGAGTAGATGCTGATAAATCACTGCAACATTTTGTGGTTTTCTGTTTGAAATTTTATGTAATAGGTATTACAGCTCCATATTTTCACTTAGCTACCAGCAACAAACCTATGATACCCCAGAAGGCCGGTAGTATTTTCTAAATCAAATAAAAGAAATCTGAAGTGTTTCACAGGTTCTAAAGACTAGGTGCATAGTTGCTAAAACATACTTGAAGTCCTGGCTTTGCATATGAACCCTACAGTTAAAGTGTGTATGTATATTTAAAAAATAAATTAATTAAAGGTCTAGTTATTATATTTGGAACCCCGAGTTGATAGTTCAGAGGGTTAATCCTTAGAATGTATCTTATGGTATGCCTTTTGTATTTAGAACACCTGCAAATGAAAAAGATCATTCTTCACCCATTCATACAGAAACTGCTGCACTTAGAAAACCTGGGACCATGTGGGCTTTCTTATCCTCCTGAGGGTGCACCTGACACCTCCTATGCATTCTTTCATGTACATATTTTAAGTATCACATGATAACATGGGCCATAAAATCTGTGGCTTTTAAAATAACAGGAAATGTGTTAACAAAAGAACTTGCCAAACTTATTGTCTTGAATAAAATAATTGATAAAAGGGGCCAAAGAGGAAGAAATATGCTTTAATTGATAGGCTATTTTTACATATGAATGGAAGTTTGGATGCATTCTACTGCGTGTGTTACAAACTTTATTAGCCTAAGCCCAGTCAACCTCAATTCTTTGTTAAACACAGGTTTTCTCTTTGTAGGCTGTGCAATATCTCTGTATTAAATTTCTCATTCATCAGTCCGTGCCAAAGCCAGCCAGCATGTTGTCGTTGTTCCCTGAATGCTTGTGCTCAGAGTGCAGCCTTTGCTGTGGAGCTCTCTGTATTCCCTGGGGACTACCTCCTGTACTTACGGGAATGAGGAAGGAACCATGATAAGATTTAGTCTGTAGACCAAGAAAGTTACAGATAAACTTTGCATATGGGTTCTTGCTACTGCTTTTTTTTTTTTTTTCCAGAAGTGATACTGCAAACAATCTTTGTAGGTCAATTTTGGGAACTAGGTAGTCTACAATGAATTTAGAGGCATTGGGATTACAAACATTTGGGAGATTCAGTGCCAAATGTGAAACCTTCCATCTGATCCTACTTCTTCAGAAAAGTTTAAGGTATTTTCCAGAATAAACATATTTGCGCTTTGTCAGCTTAATGTTTTCCAAATAAAATTCATGTGTAAATAATGCATAGGAAGACTTCCCTCTCATGCCACGAGCTACAGTAAAATCAGTTGAAGAAGACTCTTTGCAATCAGCATGGAGCATTTGGCCAGTGATCTATGTATTCATAATAGTCATGAAAATTAACAGAGCTTCACTACCATAATGAATGGAATAATTCTTTAAATAGAGCAACAGAATGAGATCAGTTTTTCTAAGAAGCACAAAAGGATGACGCTGAAAAGAATTGGCTTGGATAACTTAAAAACTGTTAAAAAGTAAGAATGTTTTCCAAANAAAAAAAAAAAAAAACAAACCCAAAACCAAAACAAACCCACAACCTCAAATGTTCCTCTACATGTTTTCTTCTTTCCAGTCTCCATGGTAAATACCTCAAGCACTTGCCAGTGTACTCCCTCAATGAAGAGCAAGGCTGAAATCTGTCACAAATCATACCTAGCTGCCAGAAAATTCAAATTGCTGTAAGCACAAGTGCCAGGGGAGCTCTTACAGCGATGCTGAAACCATAATGCAACATTCACAACGAGATCATTGCATCATAATCTCCTTCTGAATGTGACTCCCTTTGTGTGTTAGGTGTTTGCATGTCAGAGGGAGAAGAAGAAAGGGGATTGTGAGTTTAGCACAATCTTGTTTTGTATTAAAAGACTGTGGGTTATTTTTTTTCTCTTTTTTGTATTTTTTATATTAAAAATGACCTGGTTTTATGCAGAATATTCCAAAAGCTTCCAAGCTACTTGCTGCCCTCTAATCCCCTCAAGTGCAAACCCCTTTTGTTAGGAATATTCACATTTTCATTTCAGACAAGCTAGTTACTTGGAATTCTCTCTAAGCCTATAAGCTTGCAGAAGTTAATATATATTAAAAATATATTTATCTTCAGCATACACATCACAGATATTTTAATTTTATAAGTGCACAATCAATATTTAAATTAAGAACATTTGATTTTTTTCTCAGCCATATCAGCTTTTGAGCAGAATAAGCTTATGAAAATCCATGGAGTGGTTTGGGTTTTTTTGGTTTTGTTTTGGTGGGTTTGTTTATGTTAGTTGTGGGGTGGGTTGTTTTTGTTTGTTTGTTTGTTTTGTGGTTTGGTTTGTTTGTTTTGGTTTGTTTTGGTTTGGTTTGGTTTTTGTTTTTTATGGATTTACAGCAGCATAAGTGAAAGGAGAATCACAGCCATATATTGCAAAATGTCATTTACATTAATTCAGCATCCATCAAACTTGCCTTTATTTCATGCAGTCATGCTCACAAAGTATATGGAGGTTGTCTTGGGCTGCTTTGCAGGTTTTTTAAGAGCTTATTAATTTAATGTAAGACCTGAATATATGCTCTTAAAAAAACAAAACCAAGATACAGTGAATTTAATAAAGGAAACGTGGTGTCAGGTTGGTTCACAAGAAGAAAGATTTGAGGAAAGTTGTTCCTTGTGAAATTGACATCTCTCTCATTTGATTCTGCCATGTAATCATCAGTTTTGGCTATCAGACAAAGCATTTGATTCATTCTGTATGCAACTGAAAACTGTTTAGATTTTACAGTCAGAATAAGACTGCGGGTAAGAGTGTAGAACCACAACATCCCAAGAACTCACTTCAGTTGTCTTTCTGCATAATTGATTGTACTGCTTTAAAGATGGAAATATAATGGTGATTATCACCAAAAAAGGTCAGAAAAAACCTCAAAGTGTTTGGAATCAGTCATATTTAAACCTGTCTAATTTCAAGAGAAGATAAAGTTTGAAATCCCGTTGTGTAGAGCTCAAAAAGAAATAGATTTCTCCAATGGACAACTAGTACCAATGAATATGTGAATTACTTTGTAGAAGTGGCTGCCTGTTGCTTGACTGTACAGGGAATCTGTGGCAGCTGGTCAGTTAAACTGAAATTTATGAGGAGTTTAAGGGTAATTTAAGTATTTAGATTTTAGAGTGCAACCTTAAAATCCTCCAGATCCTTTTACATGTCTGTGAATGTCTGGGACAACACAACCTTACAAGAATGGAGATACTTCTCAGAACTGATTGGTACTTAAGACCTAGGCTTAGAAAATAACTGTTCTGAGATTTTCTTGTTTTCAATATTTCTGTACTGTCTAGTTTAGACAGCTCCACACTTATTTATTTATTTTTCCTCCAGTTCTGGGAATACTCTTCTCTCCTTGTGCATTTCACTGTAGGATCTGAGATGCCTTCTTTTATGTCAGCCAGCTGAAAGTTAGAGATTGTGGTATTTCTGTGCCTGTTTTTGTACATCAGCATGAACGCTAAAGAGCAATGTTAGAGAGAAGAGAGAGAGGGAATAAATAGTGGTGCATGGTACTGAAACTGCGTAGGGAATTTAGGTAGGCAGAATGCAATTATGCATTTGGAATGTGGCCAGGACATATGGGTTAACACATGTACTCCTGTGAAAAGTGCCATGGGATATTTAATGACTGTAAGTTGTCAGAACTCAGTTTTACATCTCATCTGAAAGACAGCACCACCAGCAGCATGATGTCCCTTCACACCATGCTGGAGCAGTTCCTCAGTACAGACTCAAAGGGACTGAGTAGTGTCCTCTGAATCACCATTTCCATTTCTTGCTGCAGCTGGGCTTTCGTGAAAGATTTGTGTTAAAACATTAATCAAACCCAGCCTTCTTAGCTAATGAGGTCCAACAAGTTCACTATTCAAATTTGAATATGAGTGCAATTGCCTATGCCAGAAGTAGCTTGCTGTAAGATGACAATTTATCTTTGGGGTGGAAGATGTTACCCTTCTGGGCTGGCCATCTTTGGAGAATCTCTGACGAGTGTGAAATTCTTGCTCAGATTGAAATGGTGTAAATGGGTAGTAAAAAAGATAAGCCAGTTTAGCAAAAACTTGAGGACTTTTTATATTGGCATAGCATTGCATGATAAATAATAAAACAATATAGAATCATAGAATCATTGAATCATAGAATCAGAATCATAGAATGGTCTGGGTTGGAAGGGACTTCCAAAGGTCATGTAGTCCAATCCTCTCTGCAGTAAGCAGGAATGTCCTTAACTAGATCAGATTGCCCAGAGTTCTGTTGAGCATCACGTTAAATATCTCCAGGGTTGGGGTCCCAACCATCTCCCTGGGCAACCAGTTCCAGAGTTCCAGCACCCTCATGGTAGAGAACCTGTTCTTAACATCAGTCTCAATCTACTCTTCTCTAGTTTGAAGCCATTGCCAACATTGTCTACCTCCATCTATCTCAAGTCTATCTCCATCTATCTTAAGTCTATCTCCATCTTTCTTGTAGGCCCCCTTCAGGTACTAGAATGATCTCGGAACCTCCTTTTTTTCCAGGCTGAACAGCCCCAGCTCTCTCAGCCTGTCTTTGTAGCAGAGGTGCTCCAACCCCCTGATCATTTTCATGACCCTCCTGTGGAGCTGCTCCATCAGAAGAGGCTGTATGTCAGCTATTGTATATTACAGAAACAAGGAATCTGTTACAAAACTTATGAAGAATGGTTTAGATCTATTGTATATTTAATTTATCTGACATCTACTTCATTGGCACCAAATGAACAAACATTGCAACCTCATCTGACCAGTTTTCATTGAAATGTTGTGAACTTTTGCAGTCCGAACTGTAATTGGAGTGTCAAAAATATCTGGTATATATTCATGATTTGGAAGAGATTGCTGCCAGTAATTGTTCAAGTGTACCCCGGTCTGTTCCACTGATCTGGAACTTGGTGGAGTCATCTTCCTCTAGGATTTTAATGGCAGATAATGTGGACTTTTTGGTGGTGGTGATGGTTTGTTTGTTTGTTTGTTTTTTAACAATGGCTACTGAAATTTGCCGTTTGTGCCTTTCATTGATAGGATTAATTAACGAGGACATAGGACTATGACAGAAGACAGTTTACACCCATTTTCTGAAGTCTGAGCATTCAACATAATCTATATTAGTGGCTTTTACTATGCTGGTCTGTTGATCACAGCTTCTTTACAGGACAAGTGGTAAAAGACTGGATTACACAGATAAAACAGCTTTTTGTCATTCTTGAGTAAATGCATACATTTACTCAAGAATCTCAGTTCCTGCACTACATCATTTTTAGGGAGCTTGGTCCCCTTCTGCAGAGCATTAATGCCATTTGTCTTTGCAGTTGAGGCTTTCTTTTTTGATGTGGTGATTGGCTGGTGTTTGCCAATCATTTGTTCAGCTGTGTAAGCCCCGCAAATTTCCCGAAGTTAATCATAGCAGTGTGCATGGCTGAGATAATGGAGCTGGTTGCCATACTCAGATGTAGTTCGCAGACAAATTCTTAATGTGCAAGTCATAAAACTGAAGTGCGAAAGAGAGTGCTCTTAAAGGCAGGTGTTCAGCATATTGTAAAGTCTTTCCTGTTCTATATATTTATTTCAGGTTTGGTATAAAGGGCCTGTCCTACCCATTTTCTCTAGAAAATATGTTTTGTTGTTTTCAACTATGAGAATACCTGATTTTACTTTTCTTTTTAAGAAAAAAGTTTAGCTATAAAATTTTAAAACCTGTCATGCATCCAGTATGAGAGGTAGTTAAGAATCTATACATTCTTTGAATTTATGAGGTCACAAGTTATTTACATGGCGTCATCTTTTCTTGAAAATATCCTGTAAAAGAATGAAAATGACTCTTTAGATATGAAAGGCAACATCTATCTGCAAATGCAAGCTATGTATAACAGTACTTGAAAATGCAAGAAGGAATCTTACTTAAAATTACAGGATTCTGCATTATGACCAAAAGAGAATAAATGAAAAATCCACGTTTCTTAAATATTCTGCAAGCTATGGAATATGCTATGAGTTGTACCATGCCAGCACTAGCAAAAAAGTTGCAGTTTTGGTATGCTTCATTAACTGTTTGCGTACAAGACGAAAGTGCTTTCTGATGAAGTGTAAAACCAACTTGGGACCAATTTTCCACAACATAAATTCAACATTCATTCCATCCCCTGATATTCTTAGATTCAAACAACTGGGGTGGTTTTATGTCTTATCTTTTATCAATAATTATTTTTAATTCTACAATTTTAGATTGTTCAGCCAAATGTAGTAAGCTGAGCATTGATTTCATACTGTGATGATTGCTGTTAAAGACATGTTGCTTTCTGCAGTACTGTTATTAGTCTGGTTATGCATATTTTTAATGAGTTCTTTGAAATTTTGTACTATCATCGATATCTCTTACTGAAGATGTATAAATGGTCAGATCCATTTCAATCAGGTATCTATGTATCTATCCCTTCAAAGTTGAATTTAAGGTCACACTTTTTTTTTCTTATTTTTTTTTTCCTTCCTATCTGTAGTGGAGTTGAACTAGTTATGTGGAAATAACATGTATTCTAGTGAAGTGGAAAGTGTCCTTTTGAATTTGGTACTTGCACATCCGTGAAAAGTGATTTATCATAATAATACAACTAGTGCTCCTGCAGCTAATGATTCAAATTTGTGTAAGCTGAATTTTGTTGTAGTGGTCTTGATTTTTCTGTTGAAGCTTGACTAGTGATGGACTATCTTTATATCTTACTGTAAAGTACTGTGTGTTTGCTGAATAAAGTTTATTTTACTTTTATTACAGAACAGTTTAGCTGCTTAGAAGTGTCAGTAGACTCACTGAAGAGGCAAATTTGTATTGCCTTGGTATATACAAAATAATTGGAAATACAGGAGCTATGTTTGACATGAAGATTTGCGAGTTACCCTAATTCTCTTCCAGCTTGCATAACTAGTCTACTCAGAATACTCAGGAAAGTGGTAAAGGTAGGTGAAAGAGGAAAGGGAAATATTGATATTTTCTGTTTAATTCCATAATTTATGGGCACATTTTGTAAAGTAGTTTGCTTGCAATATAGAGAGAGAATTAATCATCTTGTGGAAGTTTGGTAATAAGGGAGTAGAAAAGCGTACACTCTGTGGTCCCATGCTTGCAGAGGATACTCTGAAGACTACTGACAACCTGGTCTAATCGTGATAAATCCTTGATAGTAAACACCAAACGGTTTCCCACTTATTCTAGTTATGGGTCTGGTATATTGGTGTAGTAGAATTAATAAAATCTATGTATTGTCTCTTCCTACAGTAGTATTTTTAAGCTACAGCTACACTTTAAATACAGCAGCACCTCTGCATGAGCTTGAAGGCTGGTATAGAGTCACCCATGATATTCCTGCATTGCAAATAATCATAAATTAATTTTAAAAAACCCAAACGACCAAACAATAGAGCAACCATTAAGGAAAAAAGTAGAAAACACTAGAAAGCACTATTTGCTTGTTTGTTTGCTTGTTTGGTTTAGCCTCTAATTATTCTTAGATATACTTCCCATGTCTGGGGAAATGTTCAGTTAGATAAAGAGAAGGACAAGTTTCTTCCCACAGTTGCAGGTGCTGATGGATAGGCAGAAAGGTCTTGAAGACGGTGGGTACTGAGGTCAGAAGAAAATGAGCATAATTATCTAATAACACTATATTTGACCCCACATATAGCCTCACATATGTATTGAATTAAAGTAAAATTGATTCTGAATATGAACACTGAATAAACGTTTTAGAGCCTGTTAAGTATGTCATTCTGTTTGAATTTTGTGCTAATTTCTTTCCACATGTTTAAGCCCATCACATTTTTTTTTCAAATACTGTGTTTAGTCCTTTAGTATGTGTGCGTTAAGCGTAGGGACTGTTAGCACGTCTGAAGTAACATCTGCTCTGTCTTTTTGTTGTTGGGTTCATGGTATAATTAGCTCTATATTTCACCAAATACAGTTTTGCTCCCATGGCGGATAGAGCAGCATGAAGAAAACATAAATAATTGCAGATTAGAGAAACAGAAGGCATAGTGGGTGTAGGTGGCTTTGATGAAAAAAGGGGTTAAGGAGAATAGAAGGTCAACTCATTATGGAACATCACATTGTTAAAGTTATATTTGGGTGTTGTTCAGTTTCTCATATCCAAAGTATATAGTTTTCTTTAACTCTACCTAGCTTTACTTACAAAAACCCCAGTATTTTAAAAATAGAATTTTTAAGTGATGTGTATTTGAAAGTCCTAAATTATGCATAAGTTTGAATGACTAAGCACTCATAAAGTGTGATTTTCCAATAGTTTAAGATTGCAGCATGTAAATCACAGTTTCCAGGACAATATTATAAAGATTATATAAAGATTGCAAGAAAGAAGTGGTTTTCCACTCAGGCTTTTTGGGTGATCATTTATGCAGATTCTTAAACAGATTTCTACTACCTGACAACTCACCATTATGAACATGCTTCCATCAAGAAAGGCATCATCAGTATGATTCAGTATAGGTACTGTGTACCGTTTGGGATGCCCTCGGGCATCCCACTTGGCTTCTAGATTCCACTCTTGAATGGCAGAGATCATATGCTCTCTTATGCAAATATGAGAGAGGTGCTCTGTTGTATTTGCAGGCCCTATGGAGATCCATCAGATATCACAAGGCACCTGAAATAACAGCAAATTCCTATAGGCAGGCAACTGAACAGACCTCTAGTGCTTGCAGTTGCCTGTGCAACAGTTCTCTGTCTTGGGAAGCAACAGTATTAGTAACAAGACAGTAAAAGTGACTTTTTCCAAAACAGTTAATATTTCAAAAATTCTTGCTTGCCTTAATGTACACGTTGCTAAATGCTGCTGCATTTTTAGCAATGCTCCTGAATGATCATGCTCTGTCCATGATGCAGATCATCTGAGATTTGTACAAACATCTGTTAGCAGTTCATTTCCCTTCTTTGTCTCTTATTGCAAAGTATCAGAAGCTTTCCAAACAGCCTCATACAAATCAAAAGAAATCCTAGTTGTTAAATAGTTCCCAGCCAGCTCCACAAAAATGTAGTTTTTCTAGCACTGATTTTCTGATGGTTTGGGACCTCAAACCAGCACAGATTTTCATCCAGCTACTTGGAATTACTGAAGAATGTAGAGAAAGAACTTTCCCATTCACCATATCTAATAGACTTCAGTGCTGCAAGAAACTTCATTTCTTGCTTCGTGTTGTAGTGCTTTGAAGGTGCCATGACTTTGGAATTGAAACAACTTCTTGCATGCATAGCATCATCTATCTTCTAATCTCTGTCTCTTCCAACAAAGGCATTTTGTTTTTCTGTTTTGTTTAGGTGTTTGTTTGGTTGGTTTGGTTTTTTTTTCTTTTAACAACCATCTGTGCAAACATGTATATATACATCTTTTACATTTAGTTGTAGGTATGCAGCTCAACAGAAATTTATTTTGCTTGTTTTCCAATGCTGCTTCTACAAGCAGTAGTAGCTTTCAAATCAATATTATAATTTCTTGTAAAAAAAATTGACTTCTCATTGATATACAAAATAAATAATCTAAAAATTAATGTATTATTTGTAGTTTAGACACACATAAATAATGTGCAACTTTCTCTTGACATTTCTAATTGTATCTTTTGCCTGTTCCTGCTTAATTAAACATTCTTTATTTAAAATCAGAGAAAAACAAAATCCCAGCCAGTTATGTCCAGACTTGAGGTTAGATGAGAAATTGTAATTTGAACATTATAGCAGGTCATGCTGAGGTAAGAAGCATAAAATTTAGCATCTTAAGGTTAAATCATGGTGAGGTATAGTGATCTCAGTTGTCACTGCTTTAGTGTGTGCAGCTTTGTTAGGGTTAACTATTTCTTGTATCATTACAATATTGGTCATTTTAATCTTCAAAGAGTAGTGTAGAGCAAGTGATAGGACTACTGCTGCTGACACAGAAAATGTAATTTTCTTCCTCTTCTGCTTTCAGGCCACTAACAATAAATCATTTCGTTGAAGAGATAATAAAGCACCAACTAGGTGCTGGTTTAATTCATAACAGGGGAGATCTTCAGTAGCTTTCAAAAACAAAGCAATTAGAGAAGAAGTTCTTTTATGAAAAAATAGATTATTTTTGTATATCTCTTGTGTTCTTACAGGTGTTAATCAGAATGAAGTAAAAAAAAAAGGTGGTATTCTACTTCCTCTACTTCCATGTTACATCTGAGACATAAAAGTTATAAATCAACTGCAACAATTATGGAACACATAAAGAAAAATCCCATGTGCAACAAGAACTTAGACATAAATGACTTCATTGTACTGATGAAGGTTATAGTTGTTTAGTGGGAAAAGAAAATAATAGGAAACAGCAACTAAATGAAAGAGAAGGATGTCTTGAAGGGGAATGAGGAAATGTTTCCTTAATAAAGTAAACATACAGAAATAAAACCAACATCTGCTCCTCATTTCTCTATCTAATTTAACTTTTAATTACAGAACTTCATATTTAAGGCAATTTTAGCAGATCTTTTTCCTTTGTGATTGCTGAAGTTACTGACCAAACCCCAGAGGCACTGAGTATGTGCTTGTGCTGTTTTTTTTGGCTTTTAATAATGCTGCCTAAAGATGGATCCCATTTGCCTTTTGAAGGCTTATCTTCTGGAGCTTACTGGCTTTTACCATTCTTCAACTGAGCTTCAACTCGGTGACTCCTGATGTTGCCTTTGGTGGAAAAGGGGAGCTATAGAAAGAGTTTAACACCTTTTGTCACCGTCTTTAGATTTCTTAGATTGTAAGTGGTTCTTCTGTGTCTTCATTTATGTGGGAAACTGTGTTGATCAGTATGTGTTGAAACAGTATGGGCAGAGATGAGGATAGCTGAAGGAGATTCAGACAGGATGTAAGTGGATAGTTTGGTGGTCACAAGCCGCAAATTTGCTCTACCCAGAGAAACCACTTTTAACATGCGATTAATCATTCTGCCAAGAGAAGATAGCTATATTACTGATGTATTAAGTGATTAATAGATAGGTGGGTTTTATTGTTACATCAGCCAAAAATAATTGTACCATGGACACTGTTGGGGTACGGCTGCAGTGATTTGAATAAGTGAAAGTGCACCTGTTGTGGGGAACTGAAAGGTTAGGAAATTTATCTTGAACAGGTGGACAGTAGTGTGCCTGCAGGATTTCAGTTCAAGGATATCAGTGCAAAGCTGCATGGACTAAGGACTCCTAGATAATTTTATTAAATTTTGATGTTAGGCAATCCTTTACAATCATAAACTCTCCTGCAAGAAGTGAATTTTGCCTAATACTCATTGGCAAAAATGCATCAAATTATTTTAACAAAATTCTGTATTTCTAAGCAGTTTCTTTTCCGAATGTAAAAAAATTGTGGTGTGAATTGATGGAAGAGTATTTTTACCCTATTGCCCTTTCATATTTCCTAAGTCATGGATTTACTTTATCCTAAGTGAAAAAAGCAGCTGTCATAGTTGTCAATATTTTCATTATTCGTTATACTAAATAATCTCTACTTACACTGGTATCTGTAATATATACACACTTTAATCCTCCATCAAAATTTTTTGGGAGATCAACTTCTGAAGCATCTTTGTTATCCATACCATACATGATCCTTGGGCTCTGGCAGTGCCTACGTTCCAGTTTTCAGTGTTCTGCACAAGAGTAGCAGGAATGATACAGGAAGGGATCAAGGCTTTATGAGACTTAAACAGCTTGCTTTTGTTATTTTGAAATGTTGTTTTGAAATGAAGTAGATTCAGAGACTTTATGATGTGCTTTTTCAGAGCCACATTATAACTTCTGTCTTGTGAGAGCTCCAAATGGCATTGTTGTGATTACTCTTGATCAGCCAACTACAGTCACTGGCCAATGCATCACCTTGAAGTTAGTTAGGATTACTAAAGAGCGTCTTCTTATCATACATGCTGTAGAGGCAGCTGTTCAAATAAGTGATTTTTATGGTTTTGAGAAGTTGCTTTACTAAACCTTGACCCAGTGTGCTATATAACCAACTGATTTACATGGAAGTTCTCAAGGTTACTTCTCACTACTCATGTATTACACATGGGTTAGTTGCCTTTTTGATCTCCATTAATATTGTGCACTCAGAAGTGTTCAACTTTATGATTGGGGAGTTTCTCTGTTTATAATTTATTATATGGTCTTATGCTATCAAAAAAGCTCTCTCTCTGTATCATACTGTTTACATCTTATCACATGATCAAAACATGCCTCCCTCTTAATATTTTTAATTGTTCAAAGTATATTACTGTGGCATGTTTTGTTTTTTATGTCAGTCTCATAAAGTGACATTTTAGATAGTTAGGAATGATCTACATTTTTCTACTACTTGCAGAATGCGAATGTTATAGACAGCTTCCTTGCCCCACTTCTGGTAGTTTCTGTAACTCAAATATTAGAATAGTGACTTTTCATGGAGTTCCACTTTGCAATTGTATTTTAATGTTGCCCTTGAAAATCTTGCTCTGCTATTATGGATACCAACTTCTATGGCCATTAGTTGTATGTGGTAGGTGTATGTTGCAGCTTGGCTATAAAATGAGTAGAAACTCCCTCTGCTTGCTCTGTGGTTAATTGAATCATCTTTCCCTGCCTCACTTGTTCTTGATATTCTATTTTAATTGGCTATTATGGACTGTTTAATTTATCATTGAGTCCAAACTGACCCATATTTCAACTTAATTTAGAAATTTGGATTTATATTTATTTGTTCAACGAGTTTGCATTGTTTTAACTCACTCACAATTAATTGGACAGCGTAGGTCAGACCCCTGACAGTGTTTTTTTCTCTATGTGACCTCGTTCTTACCGTCTGAGGCCTCTTTCAGCTTGAGTGCGGAGAGAAAGGTTTGCCCTCCAGCATGACATAAAACCCCAACCATTTCAAGATGGCTGCTTGAGACCGAAGGTGGAAGATTTCAGCAGATGGCTTCTAATTACTTGAGATATGCCAAAGTGCTGAAAGGAGCATTTGTATCTTCAAACCTAAGGGGTAGCTGTACCTGACACAATGTGAGTGGCATGTGCATTAATGTACCCGTGTCAGCGTTTATTCCGTCTACGATTCTGCCATGAGCTTTATCACAGATAATTGTCTATGATGTGAATGAAACATCCCTGAGTATTGTTGTAATAGAGCTATAACTAATAAACCTCTTAGAGAAAGTAGAAGGAAATCCTATGCTTTTTAGTGGAAAGTAGGAATAAAGAGACAATCTATATTCATACTCAATTTATCAAGAAAGCTATGGAAACTTTGAATTAAAACTATCATTTTGACCTTTTAGTTGACTCTATAGGTAAGTCTTTTTTTATGATTGCAAGCACTTAAAAAAAAAAAAAGGGGGAAATTACTGCTGCATTAATTGCATTAAATAGTTGAGAATTTTGAGAGAGAGATATGTCTTGCTCACCTTACCCAAACTGTTAGTCTCAGCAAGGTCAAGAGACTAATTGTGGACCCAGCCTGCCCTAAGCCAGTTGCAGTACATAATTGCATGCTGCCCTGGGAGCAGCATAAGAAGGAAATTGTGACTTGAAGTTCTTTTTGGTATTCTAGGGAGTACGGTCAAAACTGGCCTCAGTGTCTGCTCCCTCCCTTCCCCTACCGGTGAGTGGTGAGTGTGTAGAACTCATTTCCCCTCCTGGGCTGCCATCTGTGATATGATAAACCAATTCACAGAAAAGAAATTCAGAGTTTCTTTCAGGAGGTTTGTTTATTCAACCCTCCTGATTCTACATATTCACGTACATCTCTGTTTGGAATGATCAGATCACATGCTGAAATAAGAGTTTCCTGTGATAACATGCAGAATTTTAGCTCCTCCACACAACTGAGATTTTGCTTTGTGTTACTTTTAAACTTCATTGTAGGATCTTGTGTCAAGTAGTAGAATTACACACACACACCTCTTTTTTTAATGTCTGATTTACTTGTGGTTCTAAGACACAGCGTGAACCTTTTTACTAAGCAGCTTGTTTAGCCATAGAAAATGGTCACCAACTACAGCTATTTACCTAAGGCATTCCAAATTCCTCTGAGTTCAGCGATGCCTATTCTGGAATGCTTTGACCTCCTCATTTAAATTAACAATTCCCTTTAATTTCAGCCAGGAATTATGTCCTAGTTTCTCTAGGAGAAAAATATCAGTCACATCAGTCTTATCTTGTACTGGCAAAAAGATACATTAGCAGAGGTAGAATGTAGATGCCTGTATGTGATTGTGAGTCGCAGATCACCCCTGATCTTTTGGCAGTGTCTGCCAGGGGAAGATTTGAAGTTTTTTGTGGCAATGCATTCCCCATCTCCACAACAGAGATTTCTAGGAGAGTAAACTGAGTATTTAAAGGGCAGAGCATTTACCCTGATTAACATTGCCAGTGACTTTGTTTATGCTACTTCAGTAAAATACAAAGCAGGTTTGTTTGGTTTGTGTCATTTTCTCAGATTGACTGAATGTTGGAATTCACTTACTTTTCTTCTTGTTATAGGAAATAAAAAGTCATCTCTCTTAAAGTGATTCTATTGATTCTGAAATGTTAAAAAAAAAATTACCGATTCTACCACTACAGTTTAACTGTTAATCTAGATTAAGTACTGGTAATAACTTCTGGCATAATTGAAACAGGCACAGTGAATTTTCCTTTGAGGAACAGTATGCAGTTATTATTGCTTCAGTTCTTCTGAGAAAACATGAAGTTACATGGTTTTACTTGCTTAATACACAAAGTCAATTGTAGCCAAAGCAATGTTTCTTTTTTTTCTTTCTGTTGCTGCCTTCTTAGACCTGTTAAATGCTGCAGTGTGGTGGTCTTGTTAGACAATGGTAACAGAAACAAAATGTCTTTACTAAGAATTTCAAATAATCCCATAATGTCATCATTTACAAGTGTTTTATTAAAAAAAGCATTTCAGCCATATAACAGTGCTGTCTAGGCAGTATGGGTATTGATTATTATATACATATTCATAAATAATTGTGTTAAGAATATTGCATTTACTTGAAGTATAAAATCCTCTTTGATGAAATAGTTTGACCTGGGCTCATTGCACCCCTGATCTAGTGTGGAGTGTGCCTGCCCATGGCAAGGGGGTTGGAACTAGATGATCCTTGAGGTCCCTTCCAGCCCTGACCATTCTATGGTTCTGTGATTCAGTGATTTTGATTTACATAGTTAGAAGTCTGCATTTTATTTTTTTTAGAAATGTTCTGTACTGATGTTGCTGAAACCTTTCCATACTGTAACATAGAAATGTATATGCTAAAAAATTAAAATCTTTAATTTAGGTTTAATACTTTATTTGTGTATTTTTATGTTTAGTTTGTGTTTGGTACCAGAGATACAGCTGCATAATATAAGTAAGTTAATAGCCACAAATGTTAGTAAACCAGTATGAACAGTGACAGTTACGTTAAAAAAGTGACCCGGGAACAGTCCACTCTGCACCACCTAAGTATTAGAGTTTTGATTAAGATCTTGATGTCCCATGAGAGGAAAGAAGGTATAAATACATGCATAACAAATTAGGTCCTTGAACTTTTATACATCTGTGTGCAGTGATACATGCCAAGGATAACATACTTTAATTCATTCACCTTCAGGCTTCTCAGACCCTGTTAGTTTGCATAATCTGTAGAGAATGCATATGGAGAGCACTTTCTTGCTCGGCTCCCAGACCAGCTCTGCCAGTGGCTGTGGTTTGGTGGAGAACACTGTGTGCTCCTTGTTGTACACGTAGTGTGGTCATGGGCAGGAACAATTCAGCAAGTCTTGCTTTATTCTGTAATTTCTCAGGAAACAGAAGAAACTTTTCAAACTCTCTTAGCTGTCTTAGAAGTCAGTGCATTTGTGCAATATGTATAGAGTGTGAGGTTGGTACAGAACAATTCACGTTGCCTTTTTTTTTTTTTTTTTTTTTTTTTTCCCTCTGCTTTCTTAGGGTTTAAAATAAAGCTTCACAACGATGTAAAACTGAGTCAGTAGAGTGCTTAGATATCGGCAGCACTAAGCCCAGAGTAAATGTCCAGCTGCATTTCAGAAGCACCAGGTCTCTGGCTGGGCTGGAAGTGTGACTGTGACTGGGGAGGTGCCCCCCAGCCAGGGATGCTTGGTTGGCCTCAGAGGTCACTACCATATTTGACATATTATGGCACTCTGATGGAGGGAATGAGAGGACTTTTTATAAAATCTAAATTGAGATGCTGAAACCATCACATATTTGTAGTACGGGTTTTTAAGAAGTAGAAATGGTATTAGGATTGATGATACAGTTGCAAGAGTTGATAATGCAGTAGGTAGCATAGACAATTATTTTTAGCTACCTTTAGAAGGAATTTATCAGAAACAGATTTTTCTGAACTGTCAGCTACATGACCTGCACTTGTAGTGCACTTCTTGTGCAAGCCTCACTGTAAACTGAAATGTGAAGTACATATGGGTAGGAAATCCTTTTCCTGTGAATTGTCGAATCAGTCTTGCATTGTTTGAAATCACCACATACCTACCAGCTTTTCATTTCGCATAGGAAGATTGTGAAACTTTGAAGAAAGCAGTTGTTAAGTCTTTATTTTCTGTTAGATAATGCTATCTGTCTGCTAGTGTTTTACTTTTGCAGTTCAATACCAAAGTGAGTCGTGAGTCTTTTCTGCTGGTTAAGTGTACATGTGGATATTGTCAGAAACAAATGATAATGTATAAATTTGGATTTATGTAAGTACTGTTTTAAATTAAAGACTAGAATACAAAATCATAAATTACCTTTAGTAGTATCTGCAAATATGACACATTCTGTAGTTTCTCTGTGTAGCAGACATCTATACTGAGACTAAATGGTGAATAAGAGTCAGACTATCAAAAAGTAGTTTTTGAGATCAGTGTCAAAATCAATCTATGTGCTGATACTTTTGTACTTGAATAGTGACTTCAGCCTTGTTTGCCATAACATAGACAAATGCAATAATAAATATCTTTGCACTTAATTTTAGTTTTAGTTTTAAGTAATTGCATTTAACAGATGCTTTGATACACAGAAGTATCATATAATCCATGTAATTATAATTTCTGCCTATTCATTTATTAGCTATGTTTACAAGCAAGAAGTAGGTTTGTATTTTTTCAAAATATGTGCTTGGTAAGCACTAAATCTAAGACTTATAAAAACATTATCAATATGTTCTAATTAATATTTGCTCTTTTCCTTAAGCTATTATAAGGATACTTAATGCACAGCCTAAAATTAGAGTTGACAATTGCAAATACAATCCAACCAACATAGTAATAAAATCAATACTTACATTTCCCTTGAGGCCACTATTTACTGTTTGCTGTGCCATTTCCTTAATGGAATGGCAGTTATGTTTGCAGAAGCCTTGTAACTACGATTTTTATATTTTAACTAAAAGCAGCTTTCCTGAAGCAGTATGATTAAAAAAGAATCTGGAGTTGCTTTCTGAAAATGACTGTAATTCTGTAGCCAGTTCTAAGAAAGACTAAAAAGAAATGGTCTTTTCATAGTAAATGCCTCTAAATTCCAAGATGCAGTATTTTTTAATGTCTAAAACTCTTCTGCAGTTGTGCAGCAATTGGCTTTTGCCTTTATCCTAAAATACTTCCCTGATTTGTTTTTAGTTTCAAATTATTCTTAATCATTGAAAGCTTATTCCCATCTGGAGGTCTGCAGTGTTCTCAAAGTATACAAGGGAGTCTGGCAGTTGATTTGACTTAGGAAATTAAAATAACGGAGGGAAGTATGATCTTTGAGATGAATCATTGCAGCTGTTGCACAGATCTAATTCTAGTCTTTTGACTTGGTGCTTCTTTCATTGAAGTTTGTCATTACCTTTATCCAGAAGGGGAGCAGGCATTTCTGTGCCTTCCAGTATAACTGTATAGTACAGAAAGTGTGGCTTTGTATGCAATTGCTTATTCAATATAATATTTCTGTAGTGATCCCTGACAAGAGAAGTGGGTATATGAATGAAAATCTGTGAGTTATCATGGCTTGATAATTTGTTCCTCATGGAGTTCTGCTGACAATGCAGTGTGTTCTTGGCATAGATGACGTTAAAGCAACAGGTTCTGTCACACAACATGGCCACTTTGATTTAAATACCAGGTACTAATTATTAACTCTAATTTTTAACTAATTATCACCTTTGATCATGCGGCCATATCCTAAATTTCTGCTTTCACTGCCATTCTGCAACTATTTCTTTTAATAGCATTCATTATAAGCAGCTTACTTGTAGTCTTACATCATTTATAATCATTGTAAGGACATCGCTTGTTAGAAACACTTGAATATCTGTTCCGTGTGAAATGCTGACATTTCAGGATCTGCCTTTGTTCCACTAGTGCTGATATGCTGAAGTTGCAAAATATGGAATAAAGCTGACAGGTTGACAGTCAACTAAATATGAGTCAGCAGTGTGCTCAGGTGACCAAGAAAGCCAGTGGCATCTTGGCTTGTATTAGAAATGTTGTGGCTAACAGGAACAGGGAAATGATCATCTCCCCGTACTCAGCGCTAGCAAGGACACATCTTGAGTGCCATGTTCACTCCTGGGCCCCTCACTGCAGGAGTGGAATGGTCTGCTTAGGGCACTGCTGGAGTCAGCATCCCTGGAGGTGTTTAAGCAGCGTGGGGACCTAGTGCTTAGGGACATGGTTTAGTGCTGACCTTTCAGTGCTGGTGGTTGGACTGGATGATCTTTGAATTCTCTTCCAAACTTTTTTTTTCTGTGATTCTGTGTTAAAAATATGTACGATATCTCTAATAACCTATAAATTTGTAAATCTATAACCTGAGGTATAAATAAAAATATGCTGAATTGATCAGACAAAAAAACCCCAAACAACCTACTAGAACGAAATGGAAGTTGCAACAAGGTACTTTAGTCTAGTTACGAATGTTTTTGTAACTTATACATTGTAAATGTTACATGAATTGCACGTTACTAGTAACTTTTAAAAGATGCCCTTAAAAATTACATTGGATCTTGTTTTTTCATATGTGCATGTAAGAACATGCATATAGAATCATAGAATCATAGAATCATAGAATCATAGAATGGTAAGGTTGGAAGGGACCTCAAGGATCATCTAGTTCCAACCCCCTGCCATAGGCAGGGACACCTCCCGCTAGTACAGGTTACTCAAGGCCTCATCCAATCTGGCCTTGAACACATCCAGGGAGGGAGCATCCACAACCTCCCTGGGCAACCTGTTCCAGTGCCTCACCACCCTTACTGTAAAGAACTTCCTCCTAACATCCAGTCTAAATCTCCCCTCTGCCAGTTTAAACCTATTGCCCCTTGTCCTGTCATTGCAAGACCTCGTAAATAGTCCCTCTTCAGCCTTCCTGTAGGCCCCCTTCAGATACTGGAAGGCTACTATCAGGTCTCCTCTAAGCCTTCTCTTCTCCAGGCTGAAGAGCCCCAAGTCTTGTAGCCTGTCCCTATAGCAGAGCTGCTCCAGCCCTCTGATCATCTTTATGGCCTCCTCTGGACCCACTCCAACAGTTCAATGCCCTTCCTGTGCTGGGGGCTCCAGAACTGTACACAGTGCTCCATAGGTATGCATATATATATGCGTAGTACAGTTTATGTGAAGGCTGTGTCTTCAGTAATCAATGTTATAACTCTGTAAATTTTTAAAGTCAAATTTTTATGTAAAATTTCTTTCTTATCTGCCCACAGGCCATTATTCATTTTTCTAGGTTGTAACTGCAGCAACGGTTTAGCTTGCACAGAGAACAAGTCAGAAGAGAAAGAGCAATATCTTTAAATATTCAGATATTGACGTTTGGTTTAATGCTTCTAATCTTTGGAGGAAGGAGTTAAAATTTGCTCTTAGGATGACACTAGAATACTGGATTCTGAACTTGAAAATCGGTTTGAATCTGGATAGTACGGAAATTTCTGCAACTGCATTTCATATCCTCATTAGACTTGTTTAGAAACTTGCTGATCTCTTTCAGCTGCACTGGTGTGGTCCAGACACACAGGTCTCCATGGTCCTGCTCAATCTGCACTCCAAGTTTTGCAAGAAAAGAACATAGTTTTAGAACTTTTGTTGTTTAGATTATGTCAGTACTATAATTTTCAGCATTTCATGGCTGTTACCACCTCACAGTTTATTTGTTGGTTTTGGCACATGTAACTGCACTTTACTAATACAATGCTTTATCATTTAAGGGTAGTGTGTTTCTTGACAAACTCGTTAGCTTACCCAGAACAGGTTACTGAGATCAATCAGGCTTCCACCCATACTGGTTAAAAGCTTTGTGTAGATTTGATGAAAGCCAGATTAATCTCATCATCAGAGCACAAAGAAAGAATAACCCCATGTACTTTAAATTTTTTCTCAATAGGATTTAATGCCTTGAGTCTTAGAATTTGTTTTATGCAAACCCACAGTACTTGGTGGCATCAGCAAACTTCATTTTCATTAATATTTGGCCAAAGTAATTGTGTGAACAGAATCTTAGACACATTCAAGAAAACATATTTTGAAACAGGATATTGAAAATAAAGTCCATAGGACAACAAAAGTCAGTTTGCATGCTGATGTCAGCATTTGTGTGTGGTGATAAAGCCAAGCTCCTTTCATGATAAAGATAAATTCATATCCAAATCTTTAATAAAAAACAAAACTGATGTTAGCTTTTCACATTAAAGTCAGAAGCGTCTTTGTAACTCTTCCGAGAGACTCAATTATTAGGAACAAAAGTTGTGTCCTGTTAGGAAAAAAAAATTAATCACTCAAGTTATTACGTAGAGTGTACTGTGTATTTCAGGCTCAAGCTTTACACTGAAACCTTTGAAGAGGCTGCCCATACCTACCAAATGTTGTAATTGATACAGAATCATTGCTATACAACAGCTGCAATAACAAGGTGCTGCTGCCTTTACTTTAATCTACTTCTCTTTCTGCCAGTTTATTATGTTTTGAATTTATTCTTTTGTAGATCTGTGAGCTATCTTTCTTATGGAAATTAATCTTTTTAAAAGATTTGTACTCTCATTTTCAAACACTAATACATTCATTCAAGTATCCCATTATTCAGAACCAGCTGGCTTTTTATCTAGTGATATTTACTTCAAAAAGCCAAGTTAAATGGTATCATAGATTAATTCTCAGGGCACAGGAAAGCTTTTTTAGAGAAAAAGAGATTTGGTAATTACTTAGAATATTGCAATAAAATCACAGAACATGTCAAAAATGCGTTATATAATCTGTTATAATACGAAACTTCAAAAAAAAGTTAATTCACTGAATTGAACATAATATGTGGCATCAGTATATGATTTTTAAGTGGAACATTATGTAAGGATAAAACTTTGCTGTGATTTATAATGAGCTATGTCATGATTTTTAGTTATGTGTTTTTTCTTTGCAGAAAGCACTAAAACTTCAAAAAGGGCATTATCCACTGGAATTTCTTACATAAATCAAACTGGAAATAAGACACATTTTACAATTCAATTTAAGATCCCACAGAGACAATAATGTTGCAAGCTGTGCATTTTGCAGAGTAATATAGTAATGTCTAGTTTGCATTTTTGAAAAACCAAATTAATCACACTTTATTGAATATGTTGAAGCAAACCTAAAATTCATCTATTATTAAAATACTTGTGCAACAAACACAAACTATATTTTATACATAAAGGACAAACTCATTTATTCATTAGGTTAAAACACTTGGAGTTTGCATTTTGTAGCTATGAAAGAAATGACATTTGCTATCTCTTCTCCTTTTTTAAATTTTTCAAAGCATTATGTTCAGAGTAATCTGCTTGAAAAATTGTACTAATACTTTAACACAGTATCAATCCTGAAGACTGCACAGAAATCCCTGTGGAAACAAAGGGTAGTCTTGAATTGGAAATTTCCTTTTTTAGTGACTTACTTAACAGGACAAACACTCTGTATCTCATATTCAAATATCATATTTTATCCTTTGACATATTAACCACAAGATAATAAAGTTTTTAGCCAATTTTTAGCATTCATACATCCCTTGAGCTAAGGTGCCTTAGCCTATGTTTGCACTCACCTGTGCTCAGACTGGTACATCAAAGCAGCCAGAATGAAATTTGGGCCTCAGTCAGATCTCACTGATTTCAACAGAAGCAGAATTTAATTTTTAAACTTTCAATGGGAAAGATATTTTTAAAATTATTTGTAGTTGTTTTCCTGTTAGAGAGTGTATTTCTGGATTGATACATTGCGCACCTCATGGGTCATGCATGCCAGATTCGTATGTCGAATGTCAGGTGCATACTACTTATAATTCAGTTTCTAAGTTATTCCGGACTTTAGGCCAAATTTGATTTCTAGGATTTGATTTGTAAAGTAATTTTCTGCTAATGATTTGTCTGTATATTTATATCTTGGTATTTAAAAATCAGAAATTTATCTTTTTAGTCTTTTTGTCATAAATCTATATTGAAAGTATACTAGATAAAATGTTTGTAAAAATGCCTCTGAAAATATTTTCAATATATAGAAAAGATTTTAGAATTTGGAAAAGCAGACAAAATTTTTGCATAATTTTTCCTTGACCGTCAGTAAAACTTCTGGCCCTTGTCCAGTATCTTAGTTTAAGGTCTATACCTAAAAAGTTTTCAACCTAAAATTAATGTTAAAGAGTTTTCAATCTAAAATGAACACTATTGCTTTTCTTTATTTAAGCACCACGTGTTAAAAGGGATCAATTCACTTGCTTTTTCTTCTATGCAAAACTTATAACAAGTTTGAGAACACATTATTCACAGGTTATTTTTGTTTGCACATGCATTTCAGTTGTGTCTAGTAGAGGAAGAGACTTCTTAGGTGTCACCGAGAAGCACTTTAAGGACATTTATGAGAGCATTGTCAGACGATTTTTTTATTCAAGAGCGACATTACAGTGAGGGTGGTGAGGCACTGGAACAGGTTGCCCAGGGAGGTTGTGGATGCTCCCTCCCTGGAGGTGTTCAAGGCCAGATTGGATGAGGCCTTGAGTGAGCTGTACTAGTGGGAGGTGTCCCTGCCTATGGCAGGGGGTTGGAACTAGATGATCCTTGAGGTCCCTTCCAACCTTACCATTCTATGATTCTATGATTCTATGATTCTATGACATGGCTTTGTAGTTCAGTATTTTAGAAGATTCTGCTGTGGCTTCTCTTTGTGCTGTAATGAATAAAATGGAGATTGTATTGTGCTGAAGGTGGACAGATAGAGTAGTTACAACAACCTGACATCTTTGATTTATGAGTGATTATCCCAGAACACCAGTCCCTGAACACCAGGCTGT
The DNA here is from genome assembly GCA_013396675.1 of Eubucco bourcierii. NCBI lineage: Eukaryota > Metazoa > Chordata > Aves > Piciformes > Ramphastidae > Eubucco > Eubucco bourcierii. Next base: position 21,265 of record VWZE01001525.1, on the reverse strand, counting down.
CCCAGCAACCCTTAAAAGATACTTGAAGCTCTGCTTTTTCTGGCACTTTTATCAAGGTGCAGACCTGGAAACTGTTCTTAACATTGTAACTGGAACATGAGAGAACATGCTCACTGCCTCTTGAAGGGACAGTGTTGTGGTTCCTTCAGTTAGACCAAGAAAATGCTTGCGGTAGATGCTACTGGTTTTTCAGAGTGATCAATCCAACAATATGCATATCATGCATCAAGTAAAACACTATACAAAGATTTACATCCAGATTCTTCTCATCTGACATGAGGTAGTTAAAAATTAGCAGTGCTGACTTCTCTGTAGTCAATAATGCTCTGTAATGATGGATCATGTGCAATAAAACACACTGTCGGCTCTAGTGTGGTAGAACAATTTCAACTTTCAGGTACTTGGCCATTATAATGGAATCCAAACAATCAACTGAGGTGTTTTCTTATAGCTTTGAGAAACCTAGGGTGAATAATGGTCCACAGATATCTGATACTGAGCTGAACAATGTAAAATACTATTATCTCCCTGTTTACAGGGTTTAAGTCTGGGAGATTAAGTCTGAGAGACTTAACATGGATAATTGTCTTTCCTCATTTGGTATGCAGAGGACCAAACACTGGCTACTGAGAAGGCGCCTAGCTTTCCTTGTTATTAAGTAATAGCCACTAGTTATACACTACTCAAGAAACTTCTCTAGCAAGCAAGAGATCAGGATCAGGTGTTATCCTTGTCAACAATGCACCTGCTGCTCTGACTTGAAGAATATGATTACTGATTAAGTCAATGCAGGATGACGAAAACTACTTCTTAGTATATGTATGTACCTGTTTCTCCTGTTATGTACCTTCCCTCATCTCTGACCAGCTGAATTTCTGGTCATAAGAAAAAGATTGATGGAGCTAGGTAACAGGAGATGACATGTGTTTATGGTTTTCCCTGACCACCGAAAGAGGTCTCATCCCAATTTTTACTAGGTGAGATGGATCTGGATATAATCCCTTGAAAGGAATTTTGTCTAAGACACAGACATACTGTTTAAAGTACAATTAAAGATAGAAGATACTAGAATGATGGGAATGACTATAAATTCATGTGGGACCGTTAAAGTTCAGAGTAATAAATCTTGGTGTAATAGCTTAGGAGAAATTTCTTGTCTGACACTATTACAGAAAAAAAAAATAAAAGGGACAACTCTAAAGCCAATATTGAATAAGTTATCATAACATGCTGTTATTTAATGTCAGTTGGCTTTTTTGATAAACATTGTTTTGGCTCTTTTGTCTCTTCCACAGGAGGTGACAGCTTCTATGAGTAAAGATGGCTGATGGTAACAGTTGTCCAGAACCGTTCAGAAGTACAAAAATTATTTTATTTCAAATAACTTAAAAGATGGTGGTGTTTTTCAAAGTGAAATAAAAATATTAAAATAAATTAGAATTCAGTTATCTTTTCCCCTCCTCAAATCAGAAAAAACAGTAAAATATTTAAGGAGTTTACTGTTTCAGGTATCACTTTCATATTCTTACCCTCTTAATCCAATTTCATACTTCTGGCTGCCTTTGCATAAGATTTTACCTTTCATCGTTTTTGTAAGACTCAGGTCAGAAAAGCAGCAGCAATTGCGAATGGAGTAGGTTATCAATATGTAAATAAATATGAAAAGATTGGTAGACTAAATCTCAAAGATAAAAAAGATCCTTTTTGTATAAACTGCAACAATTGTGAGAAGCAATTATTAACATATATGCATTTACATAGAGATTTTCTTCACTGAGTGAAATTCCATTTACTCTGTTGTCTGTTCCCTACAGTATTTTCACTCTGGTACTTTGGGCTGGGGTTGTCCATCTGCTATTAGTCCTACTACTGTGACTACCAGTTGTTACATTTTTTAATCATCATCCCAAGAGCATGATAAATCATATGCAGGAATAGTTTCAGCAGTCCAGAAACAAGGTTCATGATCTATGAACTATTTAAGATAAGATTTTCTTCATTAAGTAACAGAGCAACATAATCATCTGTGTTAGGACATGGAAACAGAGGGAAAAAACTGTAAGATTTTAGTACACAATGAAGTTACTGTACCATAATCGCATACTGAATAATGTCTGAGCTGTAACAATGATTCTTAGCCTGTGGCACATGCAACATGATCCATATGGTAAACCTTACTGAAGAAAGTGTGACTCACTATACAATGTTTGTTATACTGAGCACACTGGATTCTGAGCTGGTATACTCTATATATGTGTTTGTGTGTGTGTGCATGCATTGAGTTCTGTATGCAAATACAGGTGTACGAAAAGAGCGTATTTCAGATGACAATTAGTTGTAGTGTTTATGTATTTATGTGTGGTTGCTTGTGTTTTACATAAAGGTACATGTTCATGTAACACTGAAGTGCTAACACTGTGTATTTAAAAGCTAGAAAAAGAGCATTATGAGAAATATTAATACTATAATTATTGCTATAATTATTATATCTGGTGTGATGACTATAGGTATGAGATGATTACATGCCGCAGATCTACAGAGAGACTATATAACATAAAAATTACAGACTCTATCAGAATGGTCGTGAGAGAGCTTGATCAAAGCTCTATAGGCAACTCAGGAGTAAGGCGATTCTTCCCAAAGCTTTGAGTCATTACCTACTTCCCAAAGGAGAAGGAGATGCTTTGTGAACTAAGGAATTCATGAAGCCTTCTGTCTTTCCTGTAACAGTGTTCTAGTGTGGAAGTGACTTCTCACTCAACACCACTTTGAAAACCTCTCTTCCTGGGACAGGGTGTGTCAAGCCCCAAGCTGCACATCAAACTAAGGTCTGGGCAAACACAACTCTCTTTTTCCTTGAATAGGAAATACAGCCATGTGCTCCAGAGAGCATCCAAAACTTGTTGCATCTGTTGGGGTTATATGCAGACAAACCGGTTATTTTCCCAGAGAGAATAGGAATGCAACTGCTATGAGACTTTGTTATCCAATTTACTTAAGATGGACTATTAATCTGTTTCTTAATAAGGACTGCTTTTTGATATTTTAGCCATGTTTTTTAAGATACTGACTAAAAAAATCAATGANTCTTGTGGGTTCCTCTACCATTTGCAGGAGGATGCAAAATGCAAACTTTCAGCATGCAAACTTTTAGAGCCCACATGCTCTTTAAGAGTATGTGCAGCATTTGTAGTTGAAATTACAATATCCTTTCTTAGTTAAGCAATTTATTATTCTTAAATCATCAGTAAACAGGGTTGCCTGTAATATATCAAACTCCCGGCTTTGCATTTTCTTCCCTGGTGTATTGTTTACTGAATAGACTGAAGATGAGCTTTCAGAGGTCTTCTAGCTTTTAATTTCAATGCTTTAAGGCCAGTGCATCTTACATCTCATATTTCTCTCTATTGGAACATGGTTGAAACAGGTGGGGCAAAATGTGGGTAAACTAATGGTATCTATCTTTTCACCTAAAGGAAAGCATTAGGAAACTTGAGATTCTCTCTTTGTGCACTTTATCTGTGTATACTTTTTGCACTTCAGTATATTCACTCATAATTTCCTGCTGTTGCTTTTCCTGTTAGTTTATTGTATTAACGGGACTATCAGCTGTACTTAAGTGTCCTGAAAATTGGCAGGACTTTATATTATTTTTTTTTGAAACTTTCTGGATCATTTGAGATAGTTCTTTAGTAAAGACAAAAGGGGAAGACAAGTTACTGAATAGTTTTAAGATGTATTGATTTGCTTTTTTCTGGTTTTGAGCGCAGCTCATATAGCTGTAAAACTCATACTAAAGGTAGTAAGCATCAGAAATCATGGCCTGTACCAACTGACTAATTGCCTACATCAGATGAGTGTAGCTCGTCTCAACCTTGTTCTTTATATCACTGTTGCTGTCTGCAAGGAAGAAAGTGTATGTGGTTTTTTCATGGCTTCTCCTTTATGTATTTTCATGGGAAAATATTTATCAAAGAATAGTCCTTTTATTTTTCACTCAGAATTTGTTACTATATGCTTTGTTTTAATTTAGCAGAACTACAAATACAGACCCATAAGCCCACTATGTAAAAGAAAATTACCGAAACTGTTGATTAGGAGCATATGCAGACATATGAATATGTAACCAGAAAATAAAAAGACAAGGCTTTGTAAGACAGAAAAAAAGAAATAGTGTGTAATAGAGGAATTATTTCCCTGTGTCATATGTAATTTGCTCTCCTGATCACTTTCATAGCATCATAGAATCAGCCAGGTTGGAAAATACCTGCAAGATCATCCAGTCCAGCCTATCACCCAGCCCTATCCAATTGACTAAACCATGGCACTAAGTGCCCCATCCAGTCTTTTCTTGAACACATCCACGAATGGTGACTCTAACACCTCCCTGGAAAGCCCATTCCAATGCCAATCTCTCTCTCTGTGAAGAACTTCCTCCTAATATCCAGCCTAGACCTCCCCTGGCACAACTTGAGACTGTGTTCCCTTGTTCTGTTGCTGGTTGCCTGGCAGAAGAGACTGACCCCCACCTGCCTACAACCTCCTTTCAGGTAGTTGTAGACAGCAATGAGGTCATCACTGAGCCTCCTCTTTTCCAGGCTGAACAACCCCAGCTCCCTCAGCCTCTCCTTACAGGGCTGTGCTCCAGGTCCTCACCAGCTTTGTCTCCTTTCTCTGGACATGTTCCAATACCTCAACATCTCTCTTGAATTGAGAGGCCCAGAACTGGACACAGTACTCAAGGTGTGGCCTGACCAGTGCTGAGTCTAGGGCAAGAATAACTTCCTTTGTCCTGCTGCCCACACTGTTCCTGATGCAGGCCAGGATGCCATTG
>VWZE01001524.1:94125-128251 GCA_013396675.1 Eubucco bourcierii | reverse complement strand
GAGTTGGGGCTCTTCAGCCTGGAGAAGAGAAGGCTTCGAGGGGACCTGATAGTAGCCTTCCAGTATCTGAAGGGGGCCTACAGGAAGGCTGGGGAAGGATTATTTACAAGGTCCTGCAATGACAGGACAAGGGGCAATGGGCTTAAACTGGCAGAGGGGAGATTTAGACTAGATGTTAGGAGGAAGTTCTTTACAGTAAGGGTGGTGAGGCACTGGAACAGGTTGCCCAGGGAGGTTGTGGATGCTCCCTCCCTGGATGTGTTCAAGGCCAGATTGGATGAGGCCTTGAGTAACCTGTACTAGTGGGAGGTGTCCCTGCCTATGGCAGGGGGTTGGAACTAGATGATCCTTGAGGTCCCTTCCAACCTTACCATTCTATGATTCTATGATTCTATATTGTAGTGTCCTGCTCTGTGTCATCACCAGGAACTGCCAGTTCCTCAAAGTCCATCTGCACATCTTGCTGAACACAGTGACTGTTAAAAGACTTCTGGAGAAGGGGCCTTGGTACCTTCCATGTTACATCTTGGCACTTTGGAACAGGGTTTGGTCTGTTCTGAACTTTGCCGTAGTGGTCTTAGGTTGGTGGTTGAACTTGGTGATCTTAGAGGTCTTTCCCAGTCCAAACAGTTCTCTGAACTACACAAACAAATGGAGTTTTATTATGTTTAGAGGCAGGAGACAGTAGATGATTTAAACCTATGTTTGTTTTCTGGTTTAAAAATATCTCCTTCTGGTTTAAAAATATCTCCTTTTCGCTGTAGATCCCAAACCAAGGAAAGCACTGGTTTTTTCCCCCTTGGTATTTTCTGATATTTCTTAGAAGAGAAGAAAGTGTCTGATCAGAGATATTGAATGCAGTACTTGATCCTGCAGAAGCAAAAGAAGATGTAGACCCATTTACAGGTTGCTTTTAAAATAGAGTTGATGAGTACAGTCATGATGAAACATGCCTGCTGCGTATTTTGTTGTTTTGATTCACCAGCAGAGATGATAACTCAAACCTTTCTGCTGTCTTGAAACCTTTTTGCCTGTCCTCTATCTTGATAATACTGGACACGGGAAATAGAGGATATGACTGGGAAAATGTTACATCCTATTGTCATCCATTCTTAAAGATCGGTCATAGAATCACAGAATGTTAGGGGTTGGAAAGGACCTCTAGAGATCATTGAGTCCAACTTTCCTGCCAAAGCAGGATCACTTACGGCAGATCACACAGGAAGGCATCCAGGCAGGTTTTCAAAGTGTCTGGAGGAGACTCCACAACATCTCTGGGCAGCCTGTTCCAGGGCTCTGTCACCCTCATTATAAAGAAGTTTCTTCTCTTGTTGAGGTGGAACCTTCTGTGTTCCAGCTTGTACCTGTTGTTCCTTGTCCTATCACTGGGCACCACCAAAAAGAGCCTGGTACCTTCATCTTGACATCCACCCCTTAGATATCCATAGATGTTGATAAGATCCCTTCTCAACCTTCTCTTTTCAAGACCACACAGCCCTGCTTCTCCCAGTCCACTTTGATCAGTTCACAGCCAACCTCCAAGTAGGTTCTGCTACAAAACGATGCCAGTGCAGAGCATGAGATCCGTGCAGGAGCACCTAAACCATTGAATTGTTTGCAAATGTGTTTTGTGCATCCCAGAATTACAGTCCAGGTTTCAGTATTTTTGTAGGGAAGAATCTAGTGGTAATGTTGGCATCGTTCTTCAAGTGGAAGATGTCAGAGTGTTTTGAAGGATAAATGCCCACTTTGTGTAATCTATTAAAGTATAGAAAATACATAGTTATTAAACTGCAGAGTTAAGTGAATATGTGTTAAATCCTTTGCTTAGTATGATTCATAGAATCATAGAATGTCAGGGACTGAAATGGGCCTTGAAAGCTCATCCAGTCCAACCCCCCTGCCAGAGCAGGGTCACCTAGACCAGACCACACAGGAATGCGTCCAGGAAGGTTTTGAACATTTCCAGAAAGATTCATAACAAAGGTTTCATAAGCAAAGCTTATCTTGGTGGCCCTACATTTGATGAGTGACAGAGTAATCCTGCAGACACTTTTGCAAGCTGTATCAGTGTACCAAACTAAGGAATCAAATGGACAGAAACAGATGATGGTGAGTTTCAATCTTGCTGTTAAACAAGGAAAACTGGGTTCCTGTAACCTTTTGAGGATTTGAAAGCCCAGTGTTGGTGAATCATAAATTAAAACTATGGAGACTATTTTGTAGGTGAATCTCTTAATTTTAGTGACAAATTGCATGTGTAATTCACTTAGCAGCAGAGAAGACAGATAAAATATTTATCCCTTTATCCCCAAATTCCATCATGGTGGAGGTTGGAAGGGACCTCTGAAGATCAACCAGTCCAATTATCCCTGCTAAAGCAGGGGCACCCACAGCAGGTTGTCCAGGATCACAATGTCTGGGTGGGTTTGAAATCTCTCCAGAGAAGACTCCACAGCCTCTCTGGGCATCTTGCACCGGAGCTGTGTCACCCTCATAGCAAGGAATTTTTGTCTCCTTTTCAGAAACAAAATGTTCTGAAAATGTATTTATTTCCTTAGATAGTTTACAACTGAATCCAGAACCTGAGTTATTTTTTCCTGTTATTTTTAGCAGCAAAATGTAAACAGTTCCATTAGGAAAATGCAACTTATTTATTTGAACAGATATTGGACCCACCATTTGTACTTGCTTAAGGTTATTGATACTTGAGACAAGGCATCTGTGCAGTATTTCAGACCTGCTTAAATAACTTTTAATCTCAGCTCAATCTGGTCCTGTTTATTTTAGTGACTGAAGACCTATTTGGCATAACTGAGATGAAACTCTTTTCCTTTGAAGAAAATATGATTTTATCTCTTAAGGTAAAGGGAAGTGATAGCAGCAGTGTGCTTTTGGCAGGGTTTTCCTTCCTCGCTTTCTGACTTGGTGAGGATTGCATCAATGGCGAAACATCAGACCTATACCCCCTGCTCAAACCAGGACATGGGAAGGCAGGAGATGCTTAACCAGCCTTACTGACTGCATAATACATGGCTACATCTTTGGAAAGTGGAGGCAATTCACCTTTGGTACCCGATTTTCTTAGGTGTTACTGTCTCCAGAATGTGAGAGAGTGGGGAATTGCATTCAGTATTTGTAGCAACTAACACTTTAAACACACCTTGCTGCTGAAGTCGTTCTCTCTCCTTTTATTTCTGTCAGGAAGATGTTCCTGTAGATGGTGCCTTTTTATTTCTTTGTCATTTCATGTCACTTCTTTATTTGTCCAGATAAATACTTCATTATCTTGAAGTAATGCCAGTCTCTAAGCAGAGAGATCTTCCTTTCATCTGCAGCTCAGTGAAATACAAACACATGTTCCCTATTGCTGGAACCTCTCCTTGCTAAGGAGAATAAAATGACAACTCTCACAGATCCTCAGAACTCAGCAAGAGCGTCATAAACATTTGGTAGATAACTTGTAATGCATTTATATCTGTCCAGTGAAATTATCACCATAGATTTGATAATAAGAAATGTATTCTGGCTTCACTTTATCTAGCCAAAGTGCTGTGTATGTGGATGGATTTAACTAGCTTTGCATTGCATCTTATGAGCATCTGTTTGTTTAATATGGCAGATACACACTTTCGTTTGTATCAGGTTTTGTTGTAATGTGAAATTACATTGCAGAGATCTTTTTAGTCTGAAATTGTTAACTTTGCAGGGATAATGTTACTTGAACACTGTGACTCTGATGGCTGCCACGCTACTGATGCTTACAGTGCATCAGGAAAAAAGGCTCATTTTATAATATGAGTAGTTGAAAAATGTTCCCCTCCTCTCTATTTGTTTTCCCACTGTGCAACTTCCCAGCAAAAACTGAAATGCCTCGCAAGGCATTTTAAAAGAACATGGTTAAGTAATGCTTCATCCTTCATCCAGGGTGTTGGAGTAAAGTGAGGCACTTTAGAAGACAGCAAAGTTAAATATGAAGATGCTATTTAAATATAACACACATCGAGGTTCAATCTACCTGTAATTGGAACCAGTCTTCTACAGGTGAAGTCTGAATCAGTTCATCCTCATAGGAAAGTTTTCAATTACAAGAAATTCCATACTAATGGCTTTGTACAGCCATTTCATCATCCATTACTCCAGAAGTGGTTGATTTCTTGTTTGCATGTCCATTTTAGTCATTAACTTTTCCACAGGGAAGGTTACATCAGTTTCAGTGCTCTTTTATTTTTGCTTTATTTTATAGTTACAGTCCCCCTCCCCAAATTAACTGAGGGCATGCCTATGTATTTCTATTTGTTTTCTTCTTTTCTCTAATTTATTGCCACCAAAAAGGCAGTTTAATAATTAATAGAAGGTCAATAGAGCAGTTTAATGAAACCTGAAAGGGCTTTTAGAATCATATTACATTGGTGGAATTTGCTAAATATTTTCAGAGCTTCATTACATATTTGTTCAGGGCATTCCAAAAGCTTATAGGTTTTGCAGCCAACTCTTGTCTCAGTTCTACAAGACTGATCTTCAAAGTTTCAATTTTTACCCCAATTCTTCTTGAGCTATTCAGAGTTCCACTTGTTTTAAGCATGTATTAAACAAACAATGTAAAAATTCCATATCGATGCAAGTGACACTTTGGAGAAAGCTGACTCACTCTGAGAATTATCTAAGGAATGTTCTTCAACTACTTTAAAACTTACAGCTGACAAAAGCATCCTTGTGTTAGAAATGATCCAAACCACAGTTGTCTTTGGTCTACAGTGAAAGCTTTCAGCTTGAAGTGATGTGGAAGCTTTGATCACACAGAGATCCAGTAGTGGCTGGATTGTTTTTTTCTGTTTGTTGAGAAGGGTCAGTAAAACACCTGTGCTTCCAGCTAGGCCGGTGCTGAGTGGCACCTGTACAAGTGTGCATGAGGAAGTGACAGTGAAGGTTATGCCTTAGCACAGAATCTTAGAGAGCCAGGTTGGAAGGGGCCTCAGGGATCAGCTGATTCAATCTTTCTTGGGAAGAATAGTCCTGACAAGCTGGCCCAGCACCCTGTCCAGCTGAATCTGGAAAGTGTTTGCTGTTGGGAACTCCACCGCTTCCTTGGGGAGATTATTCCAGTGGCTGATTGTCCTTGTGAAAAATTCTCCTAGTGTTCAATTGGAATCTAACCAAGAGTCACTTCTACACAATACCCCTCATCTTCTCTATTTCACTCCTTGTAAAACATAGTCTTCATCTTCTTTATAGTCACTTTTTAAATACTTGAACATGGTGATGAGGTTTCCTTAAGCCTTCTTTTCTCCAGGCTGAACAAACCCAGTTCTCTCAGCCAGTCCTCAATACAGAAGCTCCCCAGTCCTTGGATGATATCTGTGACCTTTCATATGTAATGAATATCGAATGGACATCAGTGCTGTATTGCCCCTGATCCTGAAGACACCTTGTCCATCTGCTGTAGATGCCTGCAAAGCTCTGTGAATATAGCAAGAGCAGTTCACTGCTTTAAGAGTGGTTTATGTATCGATATACACATACATATATGAATGTAATCAATAAAATTATATGTATATCTTTCTTACCACAACTACTGCCAAACCAGCTTTAAACACCTGACTGCACAACTGCTAACTTGGAGGTCACCTATTGCTAAGGATTTGTAAAATCACTTTATGCTTCCCTTCTTCTCGTTTTCTATATAATTTTGCAGTTGACTGCCCAGTCCCCCCTCTATCTATTCCTACTCCTTGCAAATGTGGTAATTAAACTAGGAACACATGTGAGTTAAATTGTCAGGAAAGTCATTAAAGCTTTTTAGCAAGAGGATGGCATAAAACAGCTTATGAAGAGATAAAAAACCCTGATCTGATTTGTCCCTGTGCCTTTAGACAAGGGTCAGGACTCGCTTGCAGTCTCTGTCTGTGTGGAAAAGGGGATGAAGGCTTTGGATCTCGCTTCTGCCAAATTTCTGCTTTACTTTCCTGTCTGGCCTCAGGTAGTGGGCAGGACAGATCTGAAGGACTTTCCCTCTGATCCAAACCTCCAGAAAGCAACCTGGCCCAACTGGGCACAAGGTTTTCTCATTGATCCACTCTGCTTTTAAGCTTGCTTAAAGAATCACTGAATCTACAATAAATCTGTGCTGATGTTTTGCAGTATGAACAGATGTATTTTGCACCTTACAAAACCTATTTCTGCAAACTGCTGTCTTTTCAGGTCTCATTGACTTCAATCAGGCATTAAGGGCAGAAGTAATGATTTAGAAATCATTTAGTAAACCTGAGGTGTAATTTTTACAGTCTTTTAGGAATTTCCACCATCCTGACTCTGGTGAAGTGAAGAGGGATACAGTTCTTGCTTGTATAATGTGTGAAATGTGAATTACAGCAGTTTTCTGACTCTGAGAAGCTAACAGGGAGTTGTGATCCAGGCACAAAGTATCAGAATTTGGGGGGAAAAGTGCTGCGAGGTGAGGCAGAGTGCTGTGAGCAATTACTTGCATGTATTATTTCAGATCCATTCTCTTCTCCTTTGTTTAGAGTGAGGCAGGAAAAGTTTTGTAACAGCTTGCTATGAATTTGTGGGTATGTATCAGCTGCAGCAAAGAATGCTGTGACAGTAAGAGAGCCAGGGGTGCTTCTACCTCCACTTGAGCCACTGCCTATTGCCGATTCCAATGTTTGCTCCCTGCATTTGGTCTCATGTTACTCCTGAGCCTCTCCATGCAACAGAAAGTCAGTCTCTTGCCTGAAGTTTGAAATGCAGCATTTCCTGCTGTGGGACTGGTGGGACTGACTATTTTCAGTCAACCTTATGGAGCTTACCTGGAGTTAGCAGATGGGTCTTTGCTGTTCCTGTTTGTGATTGTTGAAGGACATCATAGTCAGTTGCTTTCATGCTTCAGAAGCAGTTGGGAGACCAGTCTTCTCTTTCTTCATTCCTCCTTCACTCATTCTGGTTTCTGCCCTCAAAACACACTGAGCAAAGTATCACTGTCTGTTTCAGTAAGTCAACTGGTTCCTTCTTCCAGACCTATGGTCCACAGTCTTATATTGCTCCATGTAATTGAGCCATGTTTCCTTTCTCTTGGTACCTGCCAAAGGTGTTTTTCCCTTATGCATGGCCACAGGGGGGTAATTTTCTTCCATTTGCTTAGACCCTCCTTAGCTTAACAGTGATTTTGTTTTTGTTTTTGTTTTTCTTCTGGCAGTATTCTTGATTCTTGTGGGGACTTTTACTAAGTGCAGTAACATTTCATGTCAAAAAGGACTCATTTTTTTGTCCTGATAAATATGTAGGAGCTTTGGTAAAGCAAGAAAATACTGGTGATAGCTTATTTATGGGCATAGGTGGATAGCCACAAAAATAACCAGGGGGTTGGAACACCTCTCCTTTGAGGACAGACTGAGGGAGCTGGGGCTGTTCAGCGAGGAGAAGAGAAAGCTCCAGGGAGACCTAATAGCCTAATTCTCCAGTACCTGAAGGGGGCCTACAAGAGGGACAGACTATCTCCAAGGGCATGTAGTGATAGGACAAGGGGCAATGGTTTCAAAGTAGAGAAGAGCAGATTTAGATTGGATGTTAGGAACAAGTTCTGCACCACAAGGGTGGTAGAGCACTGGAACGAACTGACCAGGGAGGTGACTGATGCCCCATCTCTGGACATATTCAAGGTGAGGACTCTGAGAAACCTGGTCTAGTTGAGGATGTCTGTCCTTACCGCAGCGGGGGTTGGACTACATGTCCTTTGGAGGTCTCTTCCAACCCAAACCATTCTATGATTCTATGAGCAGTGTTTGCTGCAGCACAGCACCGGAGAGCACTGCCCACATTCATGATTGTAGCTGTGGAGAAATTTGCAGTGGTGGCATCCTTAGCAGCTCACATGTAATAGTTGCTTTCTTGCCTTGTGGATGAGTAGTTTTTTTGATGAAGAGCTTTTTTGATAATATGCTGCTTGACTCCTTCAGAAAGTTTTCTGCTTAATGCACAAAAAATGCACATTTTGACTTTTTAACTGGTCATGAGTCTGTTGCCCATGCAGACCTCGGCACAGTGTGTTCCTTGCCTTCTACACAGCTATTTATTGTGCTCTCTGTGCCGTTCTCAGTGATGAGTTTAAAAGTATAACTGCAACTCTGGCAGCCCCACTTTGGCAGTTTGTTGCTGCTCTACATGTGCAGCAGAGCTGTGCCGCTCAGAGAAAGCAGCCAAAACCAGCTGGGACATGTCCAAAGAAGGACAACAAAGCTGGTGAAGGGTCTAGAGAACAGGTTTGGTGAGGAGCAGCTGAGGGAGCTGGGGTTGTTTAGCCTGGAGAAGAGGAATCTGAGATGAGACTTCATTGCTTTCTACAACTGCCTGAAAGAAGGTTTGAGCCAGATGGAGGTTAGTCTCTTCTCCCTAATATCAGGTGATAGAACAAGAGGAAATGGCCTGAAATTGTGCCAGGGTGTGTGGTGTGTGTGTGTTTGGTTGGAGATTAGGAAAAATTTCTTTGCCGCAAGAGTGGCATTGGAGCAGGCTGCCCAAGGAGGTGATGGAGTCATCTTCCCTGGAGGTGTTCAAGAAGTATGTAGACATGGGGACTTTGGGTTTAATGGCCATGATAGTCTTGTGTTGAGGCTTGGACTCAATGATCTTAGAGATCTCTTTTGACTGAAACAATTCTATGATTCCTTGAGAAGGCGGCGCTAGAAACAAAGCCTCTCAAGAGCACTTGCAGCGGACTCTGTGCCCGTCACATGATGCAAAGCAGCTATGGCAGGTTAAAACCATGAGCTCTGTGCTTGGTGATTACAATTCTGCCACTGTGGAGATGAGGGAGAGGGCTACAAGGGCTCCACTTTATCAGCAGAAGCCGTTCTGGTGTGTGCCTTACAGCATGTGGTAGCAGGTCAGGCTCTGGCACTGCGCATATCCAAGGATGCTGCTGCCAAAAGCAAGACACAAATTCCCACCTGACAGCTGCTTCATGGCCGTTAGCTTGGCAGAAATGCTCTTGCCCCTGAGACAAATCTGAGATAGCTTCTCCCACTTCAACTGAAGGGCTGAAATTACCTCAGAATTGTTCTTTGTAGCTCTGTGATAAAAGTATGCACCCAAATGGCTAATAACTGACTGTATACTACCTGCTGCTTTATACTCAGAGTTAATTGTGTATTCTCACCCTGTAACCCTCTTTGTGGGGACATGGGTACCACACAAAGTTCTCAACATCTTCTGCTATGCTGAAAACCATTCAGTAACAGATTATTCCTCTTCCTTGATACTTCCTAATACACTGATCTGGGACCACTCTTGAATTTTAAATGTTTGGATGGGAAAGAAAGCTTGCCTTGGATTCTGGTAAATGTAAGATAAGAAATAATGCTTCTCCTGAAGCTACTACCCAATGTTTGTAGCACTGAGCCCAACTCTTCTGGATCAGTTTATTATGTTTTCTCTACTAGAGCCTTCATATGGGAGATCATCTGAGTAAAATAATTAGAAATCTAAAGCTGCAGGGCTGCTTAGAGGTGCTGGAGACAAGCAACATTTTCAGGCCCTGTTGATACCCCTGCAATGGATGATCCTTCCCATCTGTTTCCTAACACTTCATTTTATGAGCTTTCTAATGAAATCGTGGCTGGAAAAGCGCAGAGGAGTGTAGCATGTGGTGGTGGTACAGCATGGGAGATGTACTGGCCCAGACCCCTGACAAGAGGCAAGCCCAAGGAGGAATGTCCAGCTCTTGCTTCTCCTCCCGTCCTCCTGTCAGACTGGTCAGCCTGCACATAAGCCTTGCTGAACAGCAAGAGGTTTCCAGCTCAAGGCCCAGGGCCAAACCCAGCTCTGGCAGCTGTCTTTATGAAACATCTGAATATGGGTTGCAGCTACCAACAGAGTGAGGAAACAGTGAATTCGGATTTAACAGGCAATTAAACAGCTGACTGCACACTAGCAAATGGGGAGATGTTCCTAGGAGTAATTCGCAGAGTCAAAGGCAGCTGGAAGTAAGGAAAGAAGTTTGGGCTTTTCCCTAGGAAGAAGTGTTTCCATCCTCTGTGAGCTGGCTAGCCAGTGCTGCCACAGCTGCATGTTGCACAGGCTTTGCTCCTCCCTCACACAGACAGAGAGAGGAAGGTGTGCCTTTGCTGCTGTCCTGGCGTTCTGCATTAGCAGCATGTTGGCAGCAGCACTGCTTTTCCTGGCCGCTTGTGCCTGGTGCCAAGGCACGATTTGTAATTTAGTGTTTATTTTCATTTGCTTTCAGCCCCAAACTATCTGCTGGCCTGGCAAGAACCAAATTTCTTAATCCTACAAGTGTTTGTTGGCCCCTGGTTTATTTATACATCCCATGAAGCAGTGCATTTCCTTTACACATTCACCTCTACTTCTGGCAACCTTACGGTGGCTTCTAAATGACTTTAAAGCAACCAAAGCTGTTTAGCACGGTTGACTTGCTCAGTGCTAAGTGTCACAAGATTGCTGAAATACATTATCCTGCATGAAGTGTTTCATGTTTATGTATGCACTATGGGGAAATTGTAAGCATTGTCTTAGCACTGCTCAGGAGGTGCCACTGTGAATGCAAATAGGAGGGGTGCGGAGGTCAAGGCAGAGGGCCACTATTCATGCTGAAAACGTTGTGTTGATAAAGCCTTGAGAAAAAGGCTTGGACAAGTACAGCATGTTAAAGACATTTTCAGTGTTGACAGTGAATAAATATTTGCTGTTAAGTTGTTTGTTTCAGGATAATTCAGTTTTGTTCACTTGAAGAAGATTGCAAAGTTTTTTATCCCTCCTGCTATTCTGTAATTGGAAGTAAATACTCAGGTTGGTGGCAGTGGATTTGCTGTGAGGTTATCATCAGCTTCAGCAGAGAATGTGGGGCTGTTTTCTTCTTTCCATCTCCCATGGAAATTCTGAAAACCAACCATAAATAAGTATCAGGAGAGAATCTCAATGAAAGGGGGGAAAAGGACACTTTGAATGTAGATAAAAGGTTTCTTTTTGCAATTTTTTATTTACATCACGTAGGGGAGTCCATTTGCTAATGTATTTTCTGTGCGTTTTTAAATATTGAATAATCCCGCTGTGAGAAAAGGACAAATATCTCCATAAAGTATGCATGCACATGGCTAAAATGATAAGCAGATCTCCTTATAACATGCACTTGCACATGCTGCATCATCTGTAGCATTTTCCCTTGTGAGTGGTGGTGGTGAGTTGAAATGATAACTTGGTTGGTTTGTTCAATTTTTTTTTTTTTTGGTACTTTGTGATTTTACATTTTATAAGCTCATTCTTTGAGAAAAAATGCTGAAGGACTGTCGTGCAGAACCTTTTGTAAAATGAATATTTAATGGTTGGAGGTTAAAATCATGCCAGATACCCATTAAAAAGGCAACTGAGAAAAAATGATGTTCATTGGGTTACACACAGGTTGTAACCTTGAGTGGGTTGAAAACAAATGCTATTGTAGTGTCTGTAAAGGAAATGGGAACTTGCCCTTTCTTACCCTGCAGGGATAGAGTGACTGAAAAAGCCATTCAGAGCCACTGAGCATTTAAAGCATTTCTACAAAAGGGATTTACAGCACTATCATCCGTCCTTCCAGGAACTAATAAAACAGACTGCATGTTAAATCCTAACACATCTCCTGCACTCTCGGGAGAAGAACAAACCCAAGCTGCTGTCAGGATTATAAAGGCTGATGAGTTGTTATGTGGTGGATAACTCAGACTCTTGCTGACCTTACTTACACCAAGGGGCAGTATTTTTTGCAAGGCTGAGCTACTTTAAGCACTTCCTCCACTGAATTAAATATACACAGGGTATTTCAGGCAGGTTTTCCACAGAAATACTTTATTGCCATACGTAATTTCTCAGCAGAAAACCCTGTGCTTCAGCCACCACACTGCACAACATCTTCATGCTATAAACTGGAACTTCTGTCGTGTGAGACTTGGTGCAAAACCTCTGCTGAAGTCTGTCTGTTGGATGGTGCTTCTCCTTCAAATCACGCAGCAGAAATTGGTGACCTTTTCTGGTACCACTGCGCTTCTGGGGATCAAGGCTGAAGTCTCCTTTTGGCATGTAAAGCTGGAAATATGATAATTATTTCACTATAAAACACTGAATTGATAGCAAAGGCTTCACAGGCATCACAAATTCATGGCAAGAAGGGGAAACATTGACATTGCAGGACCTTTTTGAGAAGTTCAAAGAAATCCAAACTCTCCTCTTTTGCACCTGAATAAACTGGGATGTAAGTTATGTCTCCTGGTCCTGTCTTTCCCTGAGCTCTGTTAGTTTTCTCACAGACCCTCCAAAGACAGCTCATAGCTTCTTTCCTTCCTGGGTCATTATGTGCAGTCTTCACTGTCAAATTGCATCTGCCTTGCACCTCACTTTCAGCCTTCTGTCTGTCCTTCTTGACCTTCTACCAATGCTTGTTTGAGATCAAGGTATATATAGTTTGGGCTGTTTGGGTCTTTTTTTGTTTGTTTGTTTTTCTCAGTTGCTTTCATGCTCTGATTTTTTTTTTTTTTTTTTTTAAACCTTTCCCCCTGACTGCATTTGGCTTCTTGAATCTTGCCCTTTTCACCAGTGTGAACATTTCACCCGAGTCTGCCTATGCTGGAAATAAGTAAATCTCTAATGTTTCATTTCTGTTTGAGGACACATAGGTGAGTGCGAGTGCACAGCATGTCACTGTGTAATTTATATAACTGTGAGACAATGCACTATCAAATCATTTGGGGACTAGCTTTCCCTCTAGTCATAGTTAAGGGATTACCATATTCAATAGAGCTGTGAAAACCTTTTGAATCGACTCCAAGGAGAATATTATGTATTTAGAGTAGAAGTATACTGCAGATACAGGATCTAGCAATGTCTGGCTGAAATGGAATAGGCTTAGCTGCTCAGAAAGTCTCTATGGCTGTCAATCTGCAAATGCACAGCTGTTTCCCAGTGTGAAATAATCACACAAGAGAAGAAAAAAAAAATGCTCCACTTGAATATGTGGCTTTTTAGTAAGCAAGTTTGTCACCAGTTTGGAAGTATAAACACTTCTAATTTGCAATCAGCTAACCAAATTACCTTCTGCATGCCTCCAACATGCACTGTTATGTGGAATTTATTACTTATTTCCCCCAAGATCTCATTAGATGACAGTGAAAAGTATTTTTTTTTTTTGTCCTTGTCTGAAGGTGCTGGTTCTTTCCTCTCATCACCTTCTCTTCTCTCATTGGGGAATGTTTTTCTTCCTTTCCCCACCTATTTGCAAGCATTCAGCTCTGTAGTGAAGTGCTGGCAACTCCGAAAACATTGTATACACCTGTTCTTGGGATTTCTGATAACCTAAAGAGTTCTGGGTTGTTGGTTTGTTTTGTTTGTTGGTTGGTTGCTTGGTTTTTTGGGTTTTTTTTCTGCTGATAATATGCTGTTCTGAAAGTTTTGCTTGAAGCTGAAAAGAAAACTCATACAAATGTAAACTCAACAGATTCAAACACGGAGTAGCATGAATTCAGAGACTTAACCACTTTATCATCTGAACCTTTGGATGATGTGGTTTCTCACCAATGAAAGCTCAAAACAGTTATTGAGGCACAAGTGAAACACTAATAAAGTGCAGGCTATGCAGACTTGCTCTGATCCACAAAAGCCACAGAATCACAAAATATCTTTAGTTGGAAGACACCATCAAGGTCATCCATTCCAAACTTTGACCCAGCACTTGAGGGTCAACACTAATCTATATCCCTAAGTTCCAGGTCCACATGCTGCTTAAACACCCCCAGGGATGGTGACTCCGCCACTTCTCTGGGCAGACCATTCCAATGTTTGAGAATCCTTTCACTGAAGAAATTTTCTCTACCATCCAGCTTAAACATCCGCTGGCGCAGCTTATATCCATTTCCTCTGTGTTTTTTGCTTGGCACCAAGGAGGCTAGGCCACTCCTTCCTCCAGCCTCTTGTCAGGGACTTGTACAGTGCAAGAAAGTCTCCCCTCAGTTTCCTCCAGACTGAACACCCCCAGCTCCCTCAGATGCTCCTTGTAGGCCAGGTGCTTCAGGCCCTTTACCAGCCTTGTTGCCCTTCTCTGGACACGCTCCAGCCCCTCAGTATCCTTCTTGTGGTGAGTGGTCCAGAACTGAACACAGTACTCGAGGTGTGACCTCACCAGTGTTGAGTACAGGTGGATGACCATCTTTCTGTTCCTGCTGGCCACTGTGTTTCTAATACAAGCCAAGATGCCGTTGGCCTTTTTGCCACCTGGGCACTGGTGACTCATGTTCAGTTGACTGTATCCCAGTGAGTCACCCAGTATTGAACCAATACCCCAAGGTCCCTCTCCAAGTTGCAGCTTTCCAGCTACACATTGCCAGGTCTGTAGCTTGCCATGGGATTGTTGTGACTCAGTAGCAGGACCTAGTACTTGGCCCTGTTGAACTTCATAAAATTAGCCTTGTCCCATCAGCCTAACCTGTCCAGATCCTATTGCAGAGCTTCCCTACCCTCTAGCAAATTGATACAGCCACCCAGCTTGGTGTTATCTTCAAGTTGCATCCTTCTCTCAACCCTTCCTACTCTCAACATCCCAGAGCTCCAGCATTATAGAACTGTATCCCCGATGTTGTCTCACCAGTGAAGCCTGTGCTTTGGTAGGTAAATGGGATATGAAAGAAGCTTCACTCCTTGCCTCAAATTCAGTACCCAAGCATTACAGCAGTTGATAGAAGTTTTTGTTCTGTGAGGGGATACAATGAACTTTAAAATGAGGCTCTCTCATGTGTAATTAGCTTGGATCTTTTGTTTTCTCTTACAGCTTGTATCTCTGCTGCAGGCTTCTGGTGGCTTTTTAAACTTATTTCAACTTTGCCATTGAATTATGATGAATAGCTGTTCAAAGATGTGGAACTCCAGTTGCCTGCAGAGTGCTACTGTTTATTCAGGCAGCAACCAGCCATGTGAACACACTCAGTGTAGCAGGAAGCTTATCCTTGCCTTGGAATGGGTATTTTAGGGCTTTCTGCAGTGGTGAGAGTTTTCTTTTATCCACATGGTGACTGTGGAAAAGCATTGGACAATGTGTGCCAGCCTGGCCCATTCAGTAGGCTTATAGGGCTCTCATCCTCTTCTTGACTGTCACTCTAATTAGTCTCGACCTTCTTGAGAGGAAGGCCAAATGATAACGTATGTGAAATACGCTGCAAGTGGTTTAGCCTTGCAGTCTGGGGTTCAAGAATATGAGAGGCATTTTCTTTGATCTCCTGGGCAACAGCCTGCTCATGAGAATATGAATGTTGGAAGATGAGTGCTTGCAAAGTTAAGGAGATAAAGATGACTAAGGTAGACAATAGAGAAGGCAAGAACTGAATGCTGAGAGTCTGTGTGATAAGTGAAAGGTCTAAGTTGCAAGTGCTTTTACAGGTGAATACCAAACTTTTCCAGCAAAAGAAAGAACAGTTCAACATGCAAGTAGCAGCTGGTATCTCCCATCTCAAAATGAAAATAGCTATTTTCTTTTTCTATCTGTGAAGACACAAAAGCTGAGGTTGCATGAAGTGCAAAGGATGTGTGTCTTTTCTAAGCACGGAACTAAAAGTATTTAAAGAAAGACAGGTGAGACATACTTGTAGGGTGCTGTTTAACCTGCAAATATGTTGATCCTCTTCAGGAAGGAGTGAAGGACATGCTTTTACTTTATGGTTTTCTTTCAGTTTATATACCTTATGTACTTAAATGATGGTGGTTGGGAATAAACCCGCCATATATATTTGAGAGCTTTAAAAGAATCCAGGAATGGAAAATTCTTGATGAAGGAATGATCAAATATTTTGTATGTGGGGAGAAGCAGGAAAGGTTGTGATTGTTTCTCTAGCTGTGGTTTTCTGTCTCAAATATGTATACAGCAGTGGTTCTTTTAGCTGGAGAGTACAAATAGGCATGTGAAAGCAAGCTAAGGTGACTGAACTCTCAAATAAAAAAACCTGTGTTTTAGCTTCTTAACTGGCTGCATGCAAAAAATAGATATGTACCAGTAATATGCACCAGTAAGATTCATGCTGGCTTCATGGAGTTTTGGCTCTTAACC
Organism: Eubucco bourcierii; assembly: GCA_013396675.1. Classification (NCBI taxonomy): domain Eukaryota; kingdom Metazoa; phylum Chordata; class Aves; order Piciformes; family Ramphastidae; genus Eubucco; species Eubucco bourcierii. The sequence continues at coordinate 112,179 of VWZE01001524.1, read as the reverse complement.
ATCCAAACAAGGGATAATAGTCTTAGTGAAACTGAAGTGGGAATTATACTATTAAAGGCGCCTTCAGTGCTGTGCTGGTGTCATACGTATTTGTAAGCCATCATATTTGTTTGATTTGCTTTGCGCTTGACCTCATTTCCCTTAACTTGAAGCTGATGGGAATTTTTTACAGTTGAAAGGACGCAGATTGCAAATAAATGCATCTGTCTCCAGATGTATATTTAAATAAGTAGAAAGTAACTTGTCTTCAAATGAAAGCAAGATGCAGTCATGCCCAATAGAGGGGAAAAAACCCAAACTGTGTATTTCTGCATCTGAGTTTAGTAGCAAAAGATGCATAAGGATGCTCCAGATTCATGGCGAACACATAGATGAGAGAGAATGATAGTTAGGTGGATTATCATGATNGGGGGGAAATCCAGTCTGAAGTGGAATTAGAGAAGATCCAGTCTTTCCAGAATATGGATAACATTGCCTCTTGGCTGTGTTATGGAGGACCAAATACACATCTAGAAAATGTCTTCATCATACACTTGCTGGCTGTACCTGACTGTCAAAGGTAGATTATGCAATCCCATTTTGCAAGAGCTTGTTATCAAATATTTGTGGATGTTATAAGGTTAGATAGTATTCCTTATTTTAGATGGTGAGGTTCTTTCCTCACTCTGGGGCATTTGGACTTGAGAAGAGCCATATAAGGTGACTTTAAAAATAGCTACACAACCATAACATATGCAAAAGCAGACATACATTGAGAAACAGAACAGACAGAATGATATTACAAGAGATCCTAAAAACTCCCTCATGTCTCAAAGATGTGGCATCGTATCAGGCATTTCATAAGCTAAAGAAATCAATTTGACTTGCCTGATTTCCTTTGATATTTTGATTAATATTTCAAGATCATCTTATTTTTCATGGAAGGTAAGACATTCAAGAGACAACTTTAACTGCTCATGGAGACTCATGCTAAACCTTGTCATCTGAGAGAGAGAGCTGTCAAATTTTTATCATCTTTCCTCTTCTAAATTATTAATACCTAATCTTATGGAGGTGAGTAATCCTCATGGACCTAAATGCTTTGTTATAATGCTTTGCTGTATTCGAACCCTGTATGAATGTTCCTTTTCCTCCTCTGATGTAGAAAGGAGATGTAACCACCGCTTCAATATTACTGTAAGCTAATTCGAGTGACCAACCTTCTCAACCAAAAGCTGGCCAGCAGAGGTAGAGGAACTTGGCCATTAAAATAGGCAGCAGTCACTTTGTTTTAGGATGACATTGGCTTTTTCCCACACTGAGGAAGTTGACACTGTATTTTTTCTGTCTCTTCACTATGTGAGCTCAGGACAGTGATGCTGGCTGCAACTTGCCTCAGCCATCCCAGTCTGGGGACACAGGGCAGGCCCACCTCAGTATTGGAGAAAGCAGCTCCTGGTATGTGAATGGTGTTGGGTGTTGGTCTTCTACCTCTGAGAACCAGAGCATAGTTCCAGGAGGACACCATTAGCTGTATCCAGATGCCCAGCTGCTGACACCTCAGGGAACTGTGTTGCACTCCTGTATCTGCCGTGTTGGACTGTAGAGCTGCCACAGTGTGTTACAGCAGTGCTGCTATCCAGCACTCTGGGATCTGGCTCAGGTTTTATCCCCTTATCTGTGACTGGTGGGGAGAGTATCCATCCTGATGTGACCTTTATGTCTTTCTGGGTTTTTTCTCCAAAAACTACCTTAATCAGTAACCTGTTTCTTGCAAGCATCTAGAAAAGCAAACCTGTGGTTTTCTAAAATGATGGCCTAACTTTTAAAAAAACCTCAAAAACCTGTAAAAACTGAAAGTAAAAAGCAAAAAAGGTGTCTTCCAATACTTGTGTATTCTTTCTATATCTGTAACACACACAATTTTAGAGTTAGGGCTTTAGTTAACTTCCTTAGCATTTAAAACACATGTGGTATAAGCACAGCTCACACTGTTAATCGAAATCTATTGGAGAATTACTACTCTGGGTTAAATGGCTGTTGCCAAAACAAGAGCGTTGATGAGATCTTTTTTTCCAAGGAGTCTAAAAGAGCAATGGCTCTATAAAATTTGAGGGGCTTACAGCTCTTGCAGACCCTCAGGACCCTCTGAATGCCCATTTTTTGTTTACTTATTGTACTGTTGGCACAACAAAAGCCAGCAAAATTTAAGTTCTTTGTCAGTTTGTCACAGATGATAATAGAAGGGGAGGATGAACTTGAGTAATTGTGATGGAGGAGTGATTTGCTTATTTTGTGCAGTAATGAGATCCAGCTGAAAAGAATTTATGTTCCAAATTAGCATGTGGGAAGGTATGGAATGTAAAGCAGCTCTGGTAAAATCAGTGAGTTAAAAAGCCTGAAAGCAAATAGTTATTGTTGTGTTCAGTAGCACAGTAACAATGCTCTTCTAGAAACTTTCTTATCTCATTGATATTGGTGGTAACAGTTCTGAAAATAGCTGGTAGATAACAGCCAGGAAAGTGTGGCTTTCAGAGTGGAGACACATGAAAGCAAGGGATCAATATCTGCTTGGAGGAGCTTTACTTCAGTGTACTTTTTTAAAGCTAGGTAAACAAATGAGATCTGAGGCCAGATAGTCAGTGAATAGTCAGAGAGGCAGGTAAAGAGATTTAAATAGGCTTTACTTTCAGCTTAAATCTTCAGCTGTGGCTCAAGCTTCAGCAAGCTCTGAGGGTTGCAGGCTGTGCCAGCAGTTTCCTGATGCATATTCTTACCGTTCATTCCAGCACAGAGCACTTTTGATTCTCTTTCTTGTCCAGGCAATGTAATATAAGGAAACCACGGGCTATTAACTGACAAGGGCTGTAGAATGTTGGAAATTGTGGCTATAGTGTACCTGCAGTAAAAGAGTAAAGAAATTTGGTGTAAGTAATGCAAAATCGATGTCCTGAAGAAGCGATTTCACAGATGTGACTAGCAGTTGCCAAACAGTAATAATAAAGAGAAAAGTCATTATCCGCTGGAAGTTTGTGCATGGATGACTAATTCAGGCTTTTATTTCAAATAGCTGGTCAGGTTTCACTTCTGTTCTTTGCTGCTTTCCCACTTCTTCCCCTTTTATGTTTTCCTCCCATGATGTTTTGCTAGTGTGGAGTCTTGCTTTGTGTCTGGTAGGAATGACCGAAACAAAAATGTGGTAGCTGCAAAGCATAAACTTTCTCAAGGGAAAATGTTGCCACATATTTAATTTGACCGAAAAAATTTTGGCCAGTCTGAAAAACTGATGTAGAATATTTTGTTTTCCTGAATTGAAATGAAGTGTTTGATAGAATCATGTAATATTTCATCTGGAAAAGACCTCCGAGGTCATCAAGTCCAATCATCAAACTAAGACCACGATGGTCACTAAGCCACATCCCCAGATGCTGTGTCCACATGTTTCTTGAACACCTCCAAGGATAGTGACTCCAGCACTTGTTGGGAAGCCTCTTCCAAGGCCTGACCATTCTTGGAGGAAAGAAATTTTTCCTACTATCTGTCTTAGTTTAGTGGTTGGAGAAAATGATCTTAATGGTGTTTTCCAACCAGAACAGTTCTGTGATTCTGTTGTGTCATTCATATTTGCTCAGTAGATGTGAAGTCGCAGGTGTAAATTTTAGCGCAGGAGGTACAGCTAAGTGTCCAAACAACTAGAAAAGCTAGAGATAGGCAAGTTTTAGAGTATTAGTATTAGGCTGTGTACCCTGCCTTTATCCTCAGTCATTTTTTCAAATGTTAGCCAAATCAAGTCTTCTTGGGGCAGACGCTCCCTGGAATAGTTGCTGGAGTAGATTGTCATTTTCTCTTCCCTCTTTTGACCACTCATCAAGAATTCTCTGTTGCTGTTCTGCAGCACTACTTTTGGCAAAGACTCTTGTGCAGTACCAGTCTCCTACTGTTCATGTGTCAGTTAATGTGCTTCCCATGTACAGACATTGTTCAATAATAGCACTTGTGCTGCCTCTCCTACCTTTAAGAATCTGAAAATGAAAAGGACCTTGGTGCTCCACACACTAGTACCTTTCTGTCAGATGTCTGACAACTGTTAATGACACACACTCTTTACAAGTACTGAGTGTTCTTGTAAATTAAAATACTATAAAATACACCTTTACATTTCCTTTGTTCTTTTTGGTTAACTGTGGAACTTGGTCCAAACTCTCTGTGTGTACTGTCAAAGCTTTGATCACTGCATGTATCAGAAGGATACAAGTGCTTGTTAATTTCCCCTCATCAGCTGTGTGTAGTTGTAATATTTCTTGTCCATGTGGGTGTTTATTTCTAGCCCATGTATCTTTAGGGGTCAGATGCTTTAGGCACCTGTATCTTTGTGCCTCTGGAAACCTGATTGTCTTTATTCTTTTCAATGAAATGCAGAGGGTGATGCTGATGTGTGTGGCAAACAACAGCATTCATGGGAATGCTGGCTGCTGAAGTTAGAGACAGCTAAGAGATGGGCTTCTCTCAGCTGCTACAAGGTTGTTTCTTTACTTTGAAGTCCTAGAACTGATTTTACCAAATTGTCAGAATAAATCTATAAATTCAGTCACAAAAGAATGTCAGAAGAGCAGCCATGTGCTGTATGTGGTATTCTGAAGTTAATGTTCTGCATTTTATCTGATTGAGATTCTTAAATGTACGGGAGAAAAAAAAATCTAGTAAGATGCATAGAAAAAAAGAAATATTTCAAATGCTGCTGTAGACTGTACTCAGTTGGAATGCATTTAAATGCAACAGCTAAAAGGAAGTGTTCTGAAAGGCTGTTTTACCCCTCTGCCTTGACAGTCTTGATCATAAGTGCTTTGTGCTAGTGCTGGATAGTTGTGGGAGCAGGATGCTCTCTAATGTATCCTCTAACTGCTGGCGTAATGGGAAGCATGTGTTCCCTGAGCATCTGCTGCCAGATGTTGGCAAGCACTCAGGGACTGAGGCCATAACCTTGTCCCACAATGTTTGGGCGTGCTGCCACTAGTGTATGCCGCCAACTTGCCCAGTTTTCAAGCTGGCTGAGAGCAGGAATTCTTTTAGTTTGTTCCTGTTTTCACTTGTCTGTGGATGCCTGACTGTCTCGATACCAGGAGGCATGTTCTTAGGTTGATGCTACTGCTTGCATGGCAGGACATATTTTCCCCTCCAACTTCTTGAACTGCTGTTTGAATAAGATGCCTGTGTTTGTCTGACAGGTTCTCTGAAGGAGCAGCAGCTGTTTTTGAGTTACCGGTCTACTCAAACTTTTCAGCAAGAATTTGAGGACTAAAGAAACTTTGAGGAAGCTCCAGTCTGCATTCCTCCTCTGTACCCTAAATGACACTCTGCATCTTCCAGCTGGTATGGTGAGTTCACACATTCCTGCCTCCTGCCGACTTCAGAGGAAGGATGAAAGTTGGGCTCCTTGCATTGTTCTTCTTGCCATAGGCTGGAGGTGGAAGCTTTCTGCTACCAATCTCCCTTTCCTCCTTTATCTCACTACTACTTTCATGATGGTTGAACATGCTTATTCCTCTTTCACGTCCCAAAAGTTCCCTTGAAATGCTCCTTGAGTCTTGTGGATGGAAAAAGTAGGCAGTTCCATTCTGTCTTTGTTCCATGTTGACGAGAAGGAACTAATAATGGACACTAGAGATCCAATATGGATCATAAGGAGGTGACAACTTTATTGTGAAGCGTGTGCTCTTTTATACATTTCTTGGTAATATATTCATCAAGCTGCATTCTGATAAGCTGAAGCTCTAAGGATTACATCTTCATGGCACGCCTACTTGCGGTTACAGCTCTCAAGTTTAGGTCACTACTACATATAATTGATTCATATTATTTATGTAAGCATTCTGTTATCTAAGCAAGACTTTCTCACAGATATATCCCTCTACGTGAGAACCTAAGAGGGGAGTTAGTGGTAACCAAGGAGAAAGCCAATTAAGCTGGGCACATCCCTGCATATAACCTTGGAACAGTGAGATCAAACATAGTAGACTGATATGCTGGCCTTGTGTCATATCTGCACAGATGCAGGGTAGACTTAGAACAAAGAACTAACAGTAGTCTGCATCAAAACAGCCAACTTTCCCATCATCCAGGCCCCAACAGGTGCGGCCTGTCAATTATTGCAGTTCCACATACTCATCCTGCCACTGCTGCTTGCCCACCATCAGGCTAAATTAAGAGCCATGCCCTTGCTCCTGCAACCATTCTGCAACACCATGTGATTGGAACTAAGAAGCATGAAGTATCACAGGAGAGATGATGGCAGCCTTTGTGTGTTATCAGGTCTAAGCCTGAACTTAAGTGAGCATATTTATAAAGCTTAAGTTGTCTTTTGTCATTGAGTATGACTTGCAAATGTCTGTAGGAATAATGGCTGTAACTCTCTCTAATGCAAGACATTAGAAAAACATGAACTGGACAAAATCTCTTCCCTTATGAAATTTCTTACTTAACACCAGGATGTAGGTTTCCTTCTCAACAGTGAGGTTTGTGACATATATAATAAGGTTTTAATTGTACCCCAGCCACCACAAATTTATTGGCAGGGAGGAAGAAGAAAGCTGCTGTCTGAATTTTAGCACTAGTTTCATGCAGGTAAATCCTTAGATTTGGGATGTATGACTATTCTCACAGTATATTTATACTTCAGTAGGTACTATGGAATGCAGATGAACATTACTTTGAAGTGTTTCAAAGCACATTTTCTTATCTGATAATCCAGATTTGATGTCTTCATGTTAGCACTCTTGAGTCTGAAATTCAGCTTCTCTGTCATGGTCATTATAGGATTATACAAAAGCATCCAGTTGGACTTCAGGGAAAATCAAACATTGCTTTTAAGGAAGATCAGACATTGCCTTCGTTTTCTGCTCTTCAGATAAAACCCCTTCTTCTTCTTGTCTATTATTATTAGCAAAGGCTAGTCAAAAGAGTTTTATACTTTTAGGGGGGAAGGCTGCAAGTGGAAAACGAGGGAGATAACTCAAAACATTTGTTTTTGTCTGTGCACAAGTAATTTCCTTTTAAACTTGCACCATCTGAGAGTAGAAATTAAATGTTTACTTTTTTTTCTTACCACTTTTTTTTTTCCTTTCTTTTTCTTTTTTTTTTTTTTTTTTCAGAAGAAACAAAAGTGTATTTGTCCACTAGAATGTTGAGTTTGGTTTCTGCCTGATGGCAGTACTTGTTTCTTTTAGGACTTATTTTCTTATTTGTAAGTTCTTAGAGCTACTTACTGATATAAATGAATTCCAGGTAATTTTAAAATAGGTTAACATACTATTTTGCATACAATAGAACTGAGAAATGAAGAATTCCTTCACCTCAATGAGGGGCACAGGCTTTGAGGTAAGTGTTGAGAGTTAAGCAGCTCTGTGCCTCAAGACTGGTGGATGTTCCAGTTGATGAACCTAAACCAACACTTTCCACCTTAGTTTGGCCTTGAGGTTATAAATTCTTTTCCTTTCAGTAGAGTCACTGCTGTCAGTGTCCATGTTTTACAACCTCATAACTTTTTTTTTTTTTTAACTAGTTGTGACTTTATCTTAAATCAATCTGTAAATGTTGGCTGGTGCAGAATGCTTAGTAGTGTACTGAATAATGAACTGGAGTGTGACAGAATTTCGTGTTCTTGGCTCTGTTTTCAGTGGATTCCACGGTATTTCTAGAGGATAGCAGGTGAGTGTTACCAGTGACAAATGCTGCTCTTGTCAAGAGCCATGGATAGGAGCAAGTAGGCTTCCCTACACAGGCCTGACACTCTGAATTACAGTGATCTCCTGGGATGGGAAAAATACCACTTCAGTTGTGCACAAACCCCTTGTCTTTTCTGTGCCGGTAAGACTTTCCAACAGAGGCAGTAAATGAGCTGAGCACGTTCTATCTCATAGAAACTAGACTCAAGTCCTTTAATGTCCACAGGGAATGGAACAGGCTTTGCTGTTTATGGTCTTGATGGAAATGCCACAGTGGCAAACAGCAGGAGATGCAGTTTCTCCAGTTTTAAGTTGAAAGATTCGGTTTTGTCTGGCTTCAATTTGAAGCTAAAGCTCCAGGGAGACTATATATTTGAAACCTTATTCTTTGCCCTGGTAATCCATTCCCTCCAGTGATATCTAAAAAGCTCTACTTCTCTTTTTTTTTTCCTTTCTGTAGAAGAAGTGTCTGTGCAACAGTCATTCTTTCTCAACATCTGTCCTGGGAATACTGTCTTCAAAATGGAGAGCAAGAGAGTTTGCATGTATAGAGATTTGTATTCTTGTATTGGTAGTCTGCTGGGTAGAATGAACTGGGAGAGTTTTTTGTTTAAAAAAAGTATCATCTGTTCCTAGGATGTGGGAGAACAAAATTCATGCATGTGATTTGGAGCAGGCACTTGAATTTGGGTCTGGTACTGGGTAATGACTAGTTTGGAATGAGTGCTTTTTTCTTCCATCATGAATCTTCCTGAAAGATGATGATCTGATTCTTTGCTTCCATGTGTCAGTATCCTTCAGGGAACAGGTTTGTTGTGCTTGGATCAGCCATGGCTTTGCTTTTCAAAGGATATTTATTAGGCTGGAAAGCATACAGAGAATTCGAACAGGTGTCTTAGCTCAGTGGAAAAGAGCTGTGAGGTCTCTGGGAACTGCAGGTGATGTGAGCCTGGATTTCACTTTTTTCCATCACCTTTGATGTGAGCAGACTGCCTGACATTACTCTGCAAGCACCCATGCCTCCAGGCTTGCAGAGGAGTGGTTTATTACCACCTACTGAAAGACAGTTGTGGCTTTGTAACAACTAGTTTTAGTATATTGGGCTCCCATCAAAGCCTTTATGCAAGGTTAAGGTACCTAATTAATGAGGTCTGAGGAGACTAGAGTTAGAAGCTGTGTACCAAAAGGCAAAGGAGACAGAGAGAAATTGGTTATGAAGTATAAATTGTACACAGGGCTTATGATACAGTGCCAAAACTGTTCTCTGAATTAGCAGTTTATGTATGTGCACATGTCATACTGTACACAACAGATAGAAGGAGTGAAGAGAATGAAGTTCAGTTTAGGAAGGTGCATTGCATGGGTAAATGTGGTAGTTTAGAACTAGCACTTGAATTAGTGTCTTAATTATAAACAAGAATCAGAAAATTACATAGATGTTGGGTAGAAAAGAGTGTAAGGTAAATAAAATAGGATATAAATAGGATATAGGTAAACAAAATTTGATATAAAAGAAAAATAGTAAGTCCATATCATTCCATTTGCTTACTGATTAGGGTCAAGTTTGGTGCATAAACAATTCTCTTACTTCTTATTTTTGCTTCTTCTCTCTGTGATTCTGCTTTGCATTACTCCCTTATCTCTTTCCTGACCTTTTGCTGGTGTATTGCACCTGTGAGGTACTGGGAAGGGAAGGAAGGGGAGAAGGAGGCTGCTGGTAGCCCCATCTGCTCTTGTCCAGAGAGGTGGGGAATAATTCAGGGGAGTCCCTGTGTAATTTCTGAATTGTAAATATATGTAAGCATATGTTTTGTACATACTCATTGCATTTTTTTTTACACTTCTAAATTTTTAGCTCACTTTTGGAAATATAGCTTCATTTCAACCCACCACAGTAAGGTACTTTGTGTTCACCTCACAGGTTATCCCTCAGCTGCTGTTTTAACAACTAGTAGAAATTGCTTTGAGTGTCTGAGAAACAGTAGTTTGGAAAGAAGAGTATGAGTAAATGACCATCTGGTATCATAACTCCCAAGAGACATTGTAGCCCATGTCCCCAAGTTCCTATCCCTCCTAGGAGTGTTTGCCTTTTTGGGTAATTCAAGCACCCTGAATGCTTTACCTGCTGTGTTCCTACAGGAACAGCCTGTGCTTAAAGGAAGCTCATCTGGTTTGAGGTGCTGAGGGTGATGGCAGACGCTTCTGGATCTGATGGTGCTGCTACTTTAAGCCTAGAAACAAAGAGATGACTTTATTTACATTTTATTCTATGCTAAAATTTTAATGAGTGGGAGAAAAAAGTATCTGATGAAAAGCTTCCTGTGTTGTTTGAAAGCAAAATCTCACATGGGAAAAGTGCCTTTGCCCAGTGAATGATAACAAAAAATTTGACTTCATCTCGTCTGCCCGTCCAAAGCCAAGCTCTGGCTTCCTGAAGGGTCATTGCTCAGTCTTTTGATCTTGGTGGAGAACTCTCCAGCGTGCCAGGAAGTAAGGAATATTACTTGTACAGTAGCAGCAGCAGCAGCAGCATACAGCATTATCAGAAGCTACTAGGATGGGAGGAAGATATCTTTCTGGACATTCTGGTAACCAGGAACAAACACCCAGTGCTCCCCGAAGAGTCTTGACATTTGTGATTTTTGGAAAAAATTGCAACAGGAACTCTATGAGCAAAATAAAATGCTAGATCATTGTGAGTCAAAGCATGCCTTGTAGCAGAGATGCTCTGACATGACCTTTCCTGAGGAAAATGCCTTTGGAGTGGTCGTTGAATCTGCCGGAATGATCTGTCTGCATGCGCCATGCTGAGCAAACAATGTGCCGTGGAGATCCAGTCCGTGTGAGATAAAAAAGGGAAAGCCTAGAAGAGCGCGAAATGGCAGGTGACAAAGCAGCAAATGATAAAAAACTAAACTAAAATGTATTCCTGAGAAGCACTGGATAGATTCTTTATCTCCAGCAAAACAGTCCTTGTGAAACAGGGGACACAGTTCCAGTCCACTCGTGCCCCCCATCTGTGATTTAATGAACATTTTCCATCTGGTTTCTGTGACTGATAGAAATGTAAACAACCAGGAAGATGTGTGAGCAGTGGAAGGGCTGGAGGCTTTCACTGGAAAAGCAGGCGAGGTGGGATCATGATGGAGACATGACTTGGATCATAAGCATTCATTATGTTCCAGCAGGGTACGTTCAGTCTCAGTGTGAGAGGAGTGAATGTTCACCAGATGAGTTCCGCTGACCTTCACCTGTAGGCCTGAAGTCAATGCTAATGATTTTGTTGCATTTATTTTTTTCTAGAGAGAAATATTGTTTACATAGGAGGTGGTTTTAAGGCACTTTGCCATCTGAAGCTAAGCTTTAATAATTGAATTTCCACTGGTACTGAAATAAAACAGTTGAAGACTGTAGGTGAGATTATCACAGTAAATATATAGGCAATTCTAGGGAGAATGCATTGCAGGAAAATCATGGAGCCTCCTATTCTTTAGACAGGTTTTTCTCTTACCTGGTGACCCACATTGTGATAGCCCAGTCCTCTATTGTCTCAAAACAATACATGTGGCAGGGAACAGCTGATAGCCTTTAATGATTCTATTGTCGCAAACTAGGTATGTGACATACCTGTCTTAAACAGCTCTGGAGGAGAGCTGATGGCTTAACATGAAATTTTTGCACAGGCAGGAATCACCTCTCTAAAACATCCTCGGCAATGCCAGGAAAGGTCCAATGGCAGACATTGCACTCGAGTGCACACCTCCCTCATGCACGTCTCTCTTGGTGATTTGGAGAGACCACCAGAGTGGTATAAAAAGACTGCTACTTTTGCAGTCCACATAAGCCACAGAAGACCCTGTTACAAATATCTAAGGGGTGGGGGTCAAGATGAAGATGCCAGGCTCTTTTTGGTGGTGCCCCATGATAGGACAAGGAGCAACAGGTACAAGATGGAACATAGGAGGTTCCACCTCAACATGAGAAAAAAATTCTTTACTGTTAGGATGGCTGAGCACTGGAACAGGCTGCCCAGAGAGGTTGTGGATTCTCCTTCAGTGGAGACTTTCAAAACAAACTTGGATGTATTCCTGTGTGAACCGGCCTAGGTGATCCTGCTTTGGTTGGACCAAATGGTCTCCAGAGGTCTCTTCCAGGCTGTGGCATTCTGTGATTCCATTGCAATGCACACCCACTACCAAGAGCTTGGACTATTCCTGTGAAATTGTCACTGGATCCAAGAAGTGGTGATATCTTTCTTGTTCTCTAACTTCTTAACTCTCCCTCTCACTCTTTACCTCCCTCTCTATTTCAACCTCTCCTTTTTCTTCCCATTTTCCCTCTGCCCTGGTCTAACCAAGTGTCTTTATGAAGAGTTTTTGCTTGATCTAATAAACCAAACTCATCAGCTATTTTGTGTATGCCAAGGGAAATGTTTGAATGTCAACACCACCTCTCCCATTCCTCCACTGTGGGGATTGGCTTGAGGCACAGGGTCGTGACACACATAGGAGCAACAGCTCTGTAAAATAGCCACCACTGTTCTTCCACATTGCTTCTTCAGAAGAGAATCATGGTCAAACATGGTGCAGCATGTACACAAGAGGACTTCCAAGATAAAGTAGGCAGAATCCTACAACACACTTTGGTGGAGTGGGGAATGGGCTTGTATTGCATCTTGTGGTGGCAAAGTTCTCTAAAGCAAACACAATTCAGAAAAGCATAGGGTGGTTGATTTAAAAAAAAAAAAAGCTTCTAGAAGATATTGAAAAGACTGGAGAGTAAATTAAAAACTAATCTTTTTAGTGTTAGCTTATTAGTTTTAATATTACCCTCTGGCTAGCTCTGGTCATGCTATTAGCCTATAATTCTGGCAGCTGCAAGTCCTGTGTGCTTGTCCTATTTCTGTAGTTGTCTTTGTTGTTTGGGTATTTTTTCCTTCTTGCAGCCAGAAGATAAGAATTCATTAACTCCCTCTCATCTCAACATCTACCTCTCAGGCTTTGTTCTTAATAGTCTTTAATAGTTCTGGGAGCAGTTGTTCTTTTTAATTTATTTGTTTTGCTTTTTTTTTCCCCCACTGCAGTAAGTATGCCAGGTCATGCCCAATTAATATTGATCAACTTCCCAAATTATGACTTGTACTGTTATTGGAAAAATCTCTCTCTTTTTAGTAAGGAAATGAGCTTCATCAGTGGACTAAGTACAGTTCAGGAAATTAACCTTGCAAATCCAGTAGTAACCTTTGTGCATCATTGATCTTTTCTGTAATGGGATATAATCCAGCAATATAATGCTGGCAGGTCATCTGCCAGCACTACTAGCCATTAGCTATAGAGCAAGAATGAAATAGGTTGGTGTTTGGGTTGGGTTGGTGAGTTTTGTGTTGGTAAAAGGATGCTTGTGTTCCCTGAAGGAAACTTTTCTACTCTTGCTGTGCTGAGGCAGGCCTCAGATCAAGCTCGTTTGGTTTCCTGTTTTCACAGTTCTTGTCTTCTGCAAAGACAATTTCCCCCCTCTTTTATTTTTTAAAAAAAAATTATTTTTAATTTAAATTCTTTCTCCCTTCTCCTCTTGCAGAAGACAGTCTTTCTCATTTGCCACTGCTACTGGGCACCCAGGTCTGCACTGCCATCATCTACTGATAGTTCATAGATTTAGCTCACAGCAGTGAGTTACTGAAAGAAATTACTTCTGGAAGATACCTGCAAAAATAACTCCTATCTTCCATATTCTTTATCGGTGTTTGTGTGACTTGCTTTCAGTCTCTCCAAGTCTAAACCATCTGGCTGGCTGACTGACAATACTTAGAGGCCATTCAATTTACATTAGTAATCAGCCTTGTGGCACTCAGTAGAGTTGGCTCTGCAAGGTCTGAAAATGTCTGGCTCTGAAAAGGTGTCTTAATTATGGAAAGCTAGGATGGAAGTTTTGCACACAATCCACCTCCTGGTGAAGTAGATCCCTGCAGGACTTTCATACCCTTTCCAGCTAAGGCAGAAAGCCAGCAGTGTGATAGGCTCATGGCACAGCTTTAGACCTTCAGGGTAACCTCTGAGAATCCTGGGGTATCTTTAGAGGGAAAAACTGTGTCCACACGATTTGATCCTCCTTTAACCTGTCCTGTTTCAGTTCCCATGTTTCTTGCCCACCACTTGCCCTCTGACAATAAAATTGTTCACCCTCTTATTGAGTTGATACTGCAGATGACTTAAAGAGCAGGTTTCTTTCACAGGCTTGTACAAAATGCTAGACTAAAGGCCCTCAAACCCACCTTGCTGGAGGTTTGTTCAGCAGATACACCTCTAAGAGTCCTCTTCATGTGTTGGTAACACCTGCTTCTCAGTACATGTTCTTTTGAATCAGCTTTCCGACCTCACAGTAAGATAACAGAGTAATTCTTTGCAAATTAGAAAGGGAAGGGGAGTGCAAACCACAGAGGCTTTAGGTCTTTAGGTCTTGTAACACTGATGCCAGGAGAGCCCATTTGGGCGATTTTGTCAGAAACATGAAAATCAGTTTTTTTGTTGATGAGATTCCTGTGTGGGTAGAATTTTTGACAGCAGATGCTGTAACTAATTGAAGTGCACCTTCTTCAATTAGAATGCTGTAAGGACTCATTTTTGCATGCTAATGCACTCCAGTGCATTTAAATAGGCTTTCTTGCCCTTCAAGATTAGTGGTACTATGCAGGGAGTGGGGAAACCCACTTTATAAAATAAATTTTAAAGCAAAAGGTTAAAAGTCCTTACAAACCATAGCGGAATGGAAAAATATGGGCAGGATTTTTACATTCTAAAGAACACGTAGTTACAGGTAGATCTTTCTACCTTTAATTATTGACTGACCAAAGACTTAAATCAAGGACCATCTCAAAAAGCTGTAGTTTTTGAGTCTCATTTCAGGTTTTAAGGTGATAAGGTGTGCAATCTGGGGCCTGGTCATGATGCTTTTTCTTTATAGAAGCCATGAAATGACTGTTGATTTGTGAATTACCCTTTGGCAGAATCCCATTCTATAAAGCTTTAAAGGATTAATCTTGCAAGAATCTGCAATTCTGCTCTTCCCTTTTCTGTCAGTGTTTCTCAGGTTGGTATTGTGGCCATCTGCTGATTCATCCTGTTCCTCAGTGGTTTTAATTACTACTTGATGTCATCAGCTGTTTTGCATTTGAGAAGATACCTTGAATCTTCTTCTGAACATGTCATTGTGAATGTTCACTCATTACACTGAATTTCATGTGGTTAAAATCGAGGCTGAGCCTCCTCTTCTCATTCTCTGTTCCATGAGAAACATTGGGTAGTTATTTAGCATGTTTGATCTGACTTCCCTGAAATACAAGTCCTTTCATCCCGTCACACAAAGTCTACTCATTTCTTGTTTTGACTCTGTCACTATTTCTCATGCAAACTGTTCCAAACTTGACCCCTCTCTGTTTATTTGGAATGGTGATGCCAAAATACTATTTGAAGCAAGGAGTTGGGATTCTGCCACTTTCTTGGCTTCCTTTCAAATTTCTGTCTAACCTGTCTTTATTTGAAAGTCTTTCACAGTTTAGTCACAAACTACCTAAGATAAATATGATACAAACATTTTAGTCTGTCTCTTGCTCACCAGTTACTTTTTTCCTTCAACATTTATCTACATTTTTTTTCTGATATTTTCCCCTCTGTTGCCTTTCCAGTATGTTTCCAAATCAAGGCTTTAATTATTTTAAAAATCATCCTGTGTAGACTATTAATTAGTTAGTAACTGTGGGAAGAATCATATTTAAAGGATATGGTGGCTGCATGGGTGTGTGGTTTTGTGTGTTAAGATTATTGTCGTTATTTTGCATTGTTAAAGTACCCGTTTTGCTTAGGCTAATTTCTGACACCTGTTTTGGCACCTAGATGAAGACACAGTAGTGGTGGTGGTTCTAATATCCCTACTTAAGGCATTGTGGATCATCTAAACAATTTTGCATCCTTTTATTTTTCATGTTACCATCTTTTTCTCTAGCATTTTGTATTGCACAGCCTTCTCTTCCATGTTACTGTTTTCATGCCTTTTCTTGTTCACAACTTACTCATTTACTTGGAATATTAATACCAAAAGTGGTGACCTGAAATACATTGTGGAAATATCTTTGTCTGTTGTATCCAGTGATGTCTGAATATGTGTTGTCTTTGTTCTAAAATGTCCAAAGTGATTTCTGAATGTGCTGAGTAGCTGCGATTTCCCTCCCACCCTGTTTACTTTGAATTCTCTTGTAGAGACTTCTCTCCTTAATGAAAGTTGCTTTTTTGAAAACTGAGGTTAGTATGATGAAAATTTCTGCTCTGGTTAATTTATTTAATAAATAGCTACACATTTAAAATACCCTTTAATCTCATTTTTGTTGACTGCATTACTGTTTGGGAAAATCAATTTATAGCAGTGCAGCTGAACACTTATGAGTGACGTTGATAATGATAGACATCTTCTAGAAAGAAAATTAAGTGCTTGCAGAATATCTGAATATAGATATCTTAAGGGAGCAAAAGATTTGTACTTAGAATCACAGAATAGAGTCATAGAGTGGTTTTGGTTGGAAAAGACTTTTAAGATCGAGTCCAACTACTCTCTAACTCTACCAAGTCTGGTGCTAAACCACAGCCCTGAGCACCACATATCTGCTGCTTTCAAACACCTCCAGGGACAGGGATTCAACCATCTCCCTGAGGAGCCTGTTTCACTGTTTGAGAACCCTTACAGGGAAGAACTTTCTTATAACGTCCAACCAAAACCTCCTCTGGTGCCACTTGAGGGCATTTTCTCTTGTACTATTACTTGTTCCTAGGGAGAAGAGATCAACGCTCACCTGGCTCCAGGCTCCTTTCATGTAGCTGTAGAGAGTCAGAAGGCCTCCTCTCAGCTTCCTTTTCTTCAGACTAAACAACCCCAGTTCCCTCACCAGACCTGTTTTCTAGGCAGCTTCACTGCCCTTCTCTGGATCTGATCCAGCACCTCAGTGTCCTTCTTGAAGTGAGGAACAAAAACCAAACGCAGTGCTTGGCTTGCCTGGGCTGCAGATGTGGTAACTAAACTGTGACATGATTTGAAGAGATAGAGTGACATTAATTTGAATATGACAGCATGTAAAACTTGCTTTCAGGGCTTCATGGAAGCACTAGCCCAATTCTATAGTATAGTTGCTTGTTTTATGGGAACTTTTAGCACGAGGAAAAGGACCATTGGACTGGCTCCAAACTTTTAACTGCTGGACAGAATTGCCTTTTCTGATGTGTTTTTTCCTAGCAGTTAGCTTTCACAGATAAATGAAACTATTGGTATTCAAAAGAGGCACACACAGACGCATTAAAGTTTTTTGGTAATTAAGGCAAAGCAGATGGTTGCTCGCTACATTTATCATATTGCTTAAATTTTAGTTTGATTCATTAATGGGAACTATAAAATCACATAATGAAGCAATAGGGACAAGCCAAGAATGGAAAACAGACTATTAGCAGTACTTCTATTACCAAACTAATAAAAATTAACAAGTAAACATAGAAAACATAGCTGCCACATTATTTATACATCCTTCTTTTAGCATAAATGTTATTGAATATACCAGGTAAGATTGCCTGTGGTGCCGAATGAGTAAAAGACCTTGGGAATACATAGAATTCGGATGACTCATCTCAAAAGTTTGGAGTTAAAAAAAAAAGAATTATCAAATATAAAAGATCAATTGTTTGGTTTCATTTTCCTCAATAGATGAGCTCTTTCTAATATGATTAATTCCTGTGGAGCTTCTTTTTAATTGGGCTGCTACCTGTAGTAATAAGGAAGATTTTATACAAATATAGTTACAGATTGGTTTAGACTGGAAGAGACCTTGAAGATAATCTAGTTCCAAACCCCTCTGCCATGGGCAAGGACCCCTTCCTCTAGACCAGGTTGCTCAAGGCCTTATCCAACCTGGCCTTGAACACCTCCAGGGAGGGGGCATCCACAACCTTCTGGGCAACCTGTACCGGTGTCTCACCAAGTTCTCTGTAAATAATTTCTTCCTAATCTCCAGTCTAAATCTATTCTCCTCAAGCTTCAATCTGTTCTCTCTCATCCTGTCACTACAACCCCTTGTAAAAAGTCTCTTCCCAGCCTTCCTGTAGGTCCCCTTCAGATGTTGAAATGCTGTTATAAGGCCTCCCTGGAGTCTTCTCTTTTCTGGACAGAACAGCCATAACTATCTCAGCTTGTCTTCACAGGAGAAGTTGTGAAGGTTTGGGAGTTCCCCGCCCCCCCACACTTTGTAAAATGACCCAGACTAGAACTCAGCCGGCTGGAAGTTAAGTGATGAAGCTCTATTTACAGCTCAGCACAATGTACA
>VWZE01001524.1:75659-94098 GCA_013396675.1 Eubucco bourcierii | reverse complement strand
GTGCAAGGTAAATTAGGAGGATAGACCAAGGGGTTTAGAAGAAAAGTGGTTAGTGAGGATTAATCAGCAGAGGAACCAGAGCCCAGAAGCTGCTGGATCACTCCAGCAGCTCCTTCTCCAGCAAGCGACAGAGAGAGACTCACTTATCTATTGTTTTGGTTATTGTTCCCAAACAATTTCTTAGCAAGCGTATGAGTGAAGTAGACATCATGATGTTTTCCTTTCACAGCCTATAGTGTAATTTTCTCCATTAAAATATTCTAATTAGCCTCAAATGAGCACAGAGGTGTTCCAACCCTCTGACCATCTTCGTGGCCCTCCTCCGAACCTACTGCCACAGGTCTATGTCCTTCCTGTGTACAGGATTCCAGAGCTGGACACAGCACTCCAGGTCAGGTTTTGCCCAAGCAGAGCGGGAGAATTACCCCTCTTGACCTGCTTTCAATGCAGCCCAGGATGCCATTGGCCTTCTGGGCTGCAACTGTGCATTGCTGGCTCGTGCCCGGCTTTCTGGGTTGATGAAAAGCTCAACATGAGCCTGCAGTTGTGCACATGCAGCCCAGACAGCCAACCGAGTCCTGGGCTACATCAAGAACAGCATGGCCAGCAGGGCAAGGGAGGGGATTCTGCCCCTTTGCTCTGCCCTCCTTAGACCGCACCTGGAGTCCTGTGTGCAGTTCTGGAACCCTCAGCACAGGAAGGACATGGAACTGTTGGAGTGGGTCTAGAGGAGGGCCATGAAGATGATCAGAGGGCTGCAGCAGCTCTCCTATGAGGACAGACTGAGAGAGTTTGGACTCTTCAGCCTGGAGAAGAGAAGGCTTCGAGGAGACCTTATAGCAACCCTCCAGTAACTGAAGGGGGCCTACAGGAAGGCTGGAGAGGGATTATTTACAAGGTATTGCAATGACAGGACTAGGGGCAATGGGTTTAAACTGGCAGAGGGGAGATTTAGACTAGATATCAGGAGGAAGCTCTTTCCAGTGAGGGTGGTGAGACACTGGCACAGGTTGCCCAGGGAGGTTGTAGCTGCTCTCTCCCTGGAGGTGTTCAAGGCCAGATTGGATGAGGCCTTGAGTAACCTGTACTAGTGGGAGGTGTCCCTGCCTATGGCAAGGGGTTGGAACTAGATGATCCTTGAGGTCCCTTCCAACCTTACCATTCAATGATTCTATGATTCTCACCCACCAGCACTCTCAAGTCCTTTTCTGCAGGGCTGTTCTCCATCTCATTGTCCCCCAGCCTGCATTGATACTGAGGATTGCCCCACTCATGTGTAGGATCTTGCAGTTTACCTTATGGAACCTCATGAGGTTACTAGATTTGCTGGCGGCTGTCTTCAGAGTAAGGACTCACGTGGATCCAGTGCTTGCTGGTGTCATTGCATATTGGCACCCCCCAGCATTTATTGAAGCATTCTGTCTGTAACTGTTGAGATATAAACAAAGGACTAAATGTATTAAATATTTTCCTTTTGCAAGTTGGGGAGTGATGGCATAATACAGGAACAGCTGTAGCCTCTAATGAAGGGAGATAGATGCTGTATATAAAATAAATCTATATGTGCTGCTTATACAATGGCAGCATTAAAATGCAAAGAAGCTGCCAGTCAAAGTGCTGACAATGTGCAAAACTGTAAAATAGTGAAGCAAGTGCTTCTGATGTTTAGTGATGATATAAATGTTTGTTGGCTCTTCAGTGTAATGCAGCTCTGCAAAGAGGAGAAAAAGGAATTTGTGAACATCCATCAATCATCTCTTATGTAACACTCCACATATTTATTTTCTGTTTCTTAGAATTATTTGGGTTAGGAAAGACCTCAAGATCATCGAGTTCCAACCACTCTACCATAGGAAGGGACACTTCCCACCAGAACAGGTTGCTCAAGGCCTCATCTAACCTGGCCTTGAACACCTCCAGGGAGGGGGATCCATAACCTTCCTGGGCAGCCTGTTCCAGTGTCTCAATATCCTCACGTGTAAAGAATCTCTTTTCAATCTTGAGTCTAATTCTCCCATCCTCAAGCTTCAATCCATTCCCTTTCATCCTATCACCCAAACCCTTCTGAAAACTTCCTACCCATATTTCTTGCAGCCCCTTTCAAGTACTGGAAGACTGCGCTAAGGTCTCCCTGAAGCCCACTTTCTGCAGGCTGAACAGCCCCAGCTATCCCAATCTGTCCCTATAGGTGATGTGCTCCAACCTTCTAATCATCTTCTTGACCTCCTCTGGACCTGCTCCAACATTTCCCTGTCCTTGTGTTGGGGGCACCAGAACTGGATGCAGTACTTCAGGTGAAGTGTCCCTGTTTCTTCCTGGTCACACTCCTGTCCAGTTATGCGTTAGGCCATTATATTGTGATTAAATTGGTTATTGAAGGGCAGGAGGTCATACAAGAAAAAGAAAACATCAGAAGTAACTATTTTGGATGTAGTTCCAATGCTTCTCTATTTGAATGGTCTGAAGGTTATGGAAGATTCTATTTCCATCTCCACTGAAGTCTTCATCAGATCTCTTTATTTTTGTTGTTCCTTAGCTTTGTGTTGCTGAAGGGGAGTGTTGCTGTATCAAACATTGTAACCCATCTCCAATGTTGACTCATCTTCAGTGTTCCTTCTGTCTCATTCTCTGTTTCCTCTCTCTCTGTCTCTCTCTATCTCTCTCTTTTTTTTTTTTTAATCTAGATATCTTTAGTATTTTTGCGTTTGTCATAGTAGCAGACAAAATAATTTCGACAGCCTCATGTGCCCATGTTCTGCAGGCCTGTGAATGCCCTGCAGCACCCAAAGCATTCCTTCCATCCCATTGTGCAGTACAATGGCTGTTGTTCACCCCAGTGTGTGGCAGAAAGGCACTACGGGAGGAAGGTGAGATGGCATAGCAGGCTGTGTTGAGCCTTTCAGGTTAAAAAAAAGTGACAGCGGCTTTGCAGGATGAATAATAGAAACACAGAGCTAAATAATATATTTACAGGGCTAAATAATACATAAAAGCAGAGAGAAAAATTAAGAGGCAAGGCAGGAAATGAATTCTAGTTTTCACAGAAGGAAGAACTGATAAAGCAGGGAAGCTTCAGATGGCCAGCTCTCCAGTTTGGTCTGAGCTGCTCATTCAGATTGGAGCTGTGCTAAGCACAGCTAAAACATTGCCTGGCATTTTTATTGGCATCATTTGGAAATCTGGCCAGGCTGCTTACAGCATTAGTGAGCTCAAACACAGACACAAGGCTAACCTTGCTAAGACTGTCTCTTCATCTTTCTTTCTTCTCTCTAGTGTCTCTGCATAAGATAGAGATTTTAACAAAACACGTGCATTTGGCCATAATTGCAAGGCAAGGGACAGGATTTTTTCCTTCCTGTTGTTTCTTTCCCCCCTCCCAAAAGGGAAAATGATTTATAAGCAGAGTAAACAGAGGGGAGAAAGAAGTCTACAACTATGGTGTTAGGTAAAATTGATCTCTTCAATTATATGGGTCAAGAAAGATTATACTACAGAGAACCTTCAGAATCAAGTTGGGAAGAGTGCATTACTGTGGGAGTAAAGAGTAGTTGAAAGGCAGACCAGTTACCTCTGATGTTAGTTGCAGCCTTGGAAAACACTACCTGTGTTTATGAATTTTTCCTAGGAATTGGTTCTGCAGGATTTTGCATTTAGCCTAAGCTGATCCTTAACTAAGTCTGTGTTCCACTTTGATTGTCATTCAGCCCAGAGTACAGAAGAGTTTACATGCAGGAATTCAATACCTGTGTAGATAATGTCTCTGGATTATTTGTGGGTTCAGCTGACCATTTATTTCTACAGTCCTTTTATTGGTTCAATATAGCAAGATGCAATGAAAAAAAAAGGGCAATAAAAGCTTCCCTACTAAAGCTATTCATTATGGCAAAGATGTTACTTTCCAGGGCTGTGGGAATTGCTCTACCTGATAAACTCCTGGTAGCAAAGGCAAACACCTTCCTTCCTTCTCTGCTCATCCTGCCCAAAGCTGAATTAGTTTGTCTGGAAAAACAATAAAAAATATTTCAGAGAGAAATGAGGGATACTCATGTAAGTAGAGATGCACAAACTGTGGCAAGGCAAGAATATGAGAGAAGGTTTTCTCTGCAGAGTTGTTAGAGCTATGGAGGAGAAGAATTTTCATCCGATTTTTCGTTCTCTCCCTCCACCCACAGCCTTCAGCAACTGTGAAAGACATCAAAAGCTGAGTGGAAGAGCTTGTTGTGAGTCTCTGAGGCAGAACTATAATTTAAAATGCTGAATTGTGAGCCCTGTGTGTTTGAGTATCAGATATTTAATACTGTGATTGATAAAGCAAGGAGCTCTTCTTGTTTATACCTTATAAACATTAATGCAGCAGGGAGCTTAAATATATTTCCCTTCAATCAACATTGCTGTAATACAAAGCAGGCAAAGTGTGCCTTACACTGAATTTCTTTGTCTGTTAAATTAAGCTATTACATACCAATCGAAAACTCTTCCCTGAAGATCAGGTTGGTTGTTTTTCCTTTCTTTGTTTTGTAATTACAACCAATGAAGGTGAATTCTCTCAGCCCTCCTTCCTCCTGAGTTTTTGGAATAGCTACAGGGGTCTCATAAATGACTTCTAAAACTCAGGTGCTTGGGTGATATTAAAACACAGAAATGCTCCTTCTAAAACAGAGAGAAAGTTTATTTCATATCAGAACATCTAACTGAAAAGCTCAAAGGTTCTTCCCCCTACCCCAAGGAAAAATAAAAGAGAAGGTGATTAATAAGTAGAGTGGAGGGGTGGAGGGAGTAGAGAAATTGAAATCTAAACCAAATGATGGCAGAAATCTGTGGCAGAAAACTGCAGCTACTAATTTTCTTCTGAAAATGAGGTGCAGGGGCATTCACTTCTAATTTTTATTTTTGTGAGAGTGTTTTGCACTCTTAAGAAAGTCGAGTCTCCTCTCAAACATGTAAAGCTTGCTGTAAAAGTTCTTTAGGGCAGACAACTTCAATGCAAATATAGAGCTCAGCTGAATGATTCATTATAACTAAATGATGCTCTAATCCCAGTCACCTAAAAAGAAAGAAATAAATATACAGAAAACACTCCTGGAACCCTTTAAAACTCTTAAGAAGCAAATATTTTTGCAGACTTTTGTGATCTCTATATGAGATCAACTATTGTACAGTTGTTCTCTTCAGCTGCAGCTGAAATTTCCCAAACTCTGAAAAAAATATTGTCAAGGTGTCACCATTGACACTCAAAAGCTGAAGAGCGGCCTCAGTGAAGACCACTGAATTTAACTTCTTTATCCATGCTTATATGATTCATACTGCAGAGCTGCAGCAGCTGTGCAAAACATGTATTTATAAAATCATAGAATCAGTCAGGGTTGGAAGGGACCACAAGGATCATCTAGTTCCAACCCCCCTGCCATGGGCAGGGACACCTCACACTAGATCAGGCTGTCTAGAGCCTCATCCAGCCTGGCCTTAAACACCTCCAGGGTTGGGGCTTTCACCATCTCCCTGGGCAAACCTGTTCCAGGGTCTCACCGCCCTCAGGGTGAAGAACTTCTTCCTAATATCCAGTCTGAATCTACCCATTTCTAGCTTTGTTCCATTCCTCCTAGTCCTATCACTACCTGACATCCTAAAAAGTCCCTCCCCAGCTTTCTTGAAGGTCCCCTAAAGATACTGAGAGGTCACAATAAGGTCACCTCAGAGCCTTCTCCTTTCCAGACTGAACAGCTCCAACTCCCTCAGTCTGTCCTCACAGGAGAGGTGCTCCAGCCCTCTCTCTGATCATCCTCATGGCCCTTCTCTGGACATGTTCCAGCATATCCACATACCTCTTATAATAGTGGCTCCAGGTCTGGACATAGTACTCCAGGTGAGGTCTCACCAGTGTGGAGTAGAGGGGGAGGATCACTTCCCTTGACCTGTTGGCCACACTTCTTTATATTGAGTTTTGAACTTGAACACACACTTGTTTAATGATGAAAGAGGAATAACTTCTGAATGTGATTTATGAAAATGAGTTTGTATGATTTATTTGTGATTTCATCGTCAAAACTTTCCCCTACTTCACAGCCTGACTTTTAGAAAAACAAAGAGGGTGTTGCATGTTAGCCCACAAAACCCCTGCAAAACTCTACTGTCTGCAGAACACTAATACCATGAGGTGATTCATGGCATCTGTTCCCTGGAGGCTCTCAACTTTCATGTATATTTTTCAATTTACTTAAGCTTTGATATTGAATCTTTGCACCTAAAGGAAAGCTCTGGTGCAGAGAAATTGCCTTTGTCTTGGATATGATGATAGCTGCAGAACTTCTTGGCTTGGGAACTGGTGCTCCAGTAAAGTTTTTCAAAGATGAGGAAGTGCAGGAACAACATAAACCAAATTTTTGTCTGGCAGCTGACCCCCTCAACAGCACCTTGTGCACACTTGCATTCAACAACCACTTCTCAAAGAGCACTTATTGTAAAAGCACAGCGATAAGAACCTATCTAAATTCTTGACCACAAAACTTCGACTTTTTTTACTGCAAATGCTTGAAGTGGAAAAGCAACTGGCATTCTGTGACATGGTTTTCTCTTTTTTTCACTCAAGTCTCAGCTGTGTTGTGCAGGTTTCCCTTTGTTGTGTGCCGGATTCTTTCTTTCATTAAAGACTCTTCAGAAGCTGATACGAATTACAAACTACCCAAGATACATGGAGTGGAAAACAAGATCAAAGTTGTCTTATGCCATGTGCCTGTTAGTGCAGTTGGATACAAAGGAAGATCTTACCTTGTCCTGTCAGATAATCTACTGCTTGATTCACTCATGTTAGCAGCAAGTGTGCCCTTTGTAAATCCTTATGTAAACATGAAGGAGGCACTGCTGTGGAAAAAAACCAAACCAGTAAGAACAAAAGGCAGAGGTACTTTCAGCCTGTGCTAGGGGACAGTATTCTGTGGAGAGTTTGTTGTTGTTGTTATTGTTTTGTTTTGTTTAAAATAGACAGATGTGAAAATGAAAATGGCAGAATTCAACTTGAAGAGTTTTCCAAGAAATGAATGGATTGGTTTCAATCTTCCCTCACTTCGGGGATATGTTATGGTTATTGCTCCAAGAACTGGGTTTTCTAACTAAAGATAATGCTTCTTGGCTACAAATAAGCTTCTACACTTGATTGCAACACAAAGAAAATGTAATGAAGTCACAGAATCACAGAACATTAGGTGTTGGGAGGAACCTTGAAAGACCATCCAGTCCAATCCCCCTGCCAGAGCAGGATCACCTAGAGTTGGTCACACAGCAGCACATCCAGGCAGGTTTTGAATGTCTCCAGAGAAGGAGACTTCACTGCTTCTCTGGGCAGCCTGCTTCAGGGCTCTGGCACTCTCCAGTGAAAAAGTATTCCCTTTTGTACATGTGGAACCTCCTGTGCTCCAGCTTGCACTCATTGCCCCTTGTCCTATCATTGGACATTACTGAGCAGAGCGTGGCTCCATCCTCCTGACACTGCCCTTCACAGCTTTATAAACATGAATGAGGTCACTTCTCAAGTCTCCTCCAAGCTAAAAAGCCCCAGCTCCCTCAGCCTTTCTTCAGCAGGGAGATGTACCACGCCTTTCAGCATCTTTGTGGCTCTGTGCTGGATTCTTTCAAGCAATTCCCTGAGGTCTTTCTTGGACTGAGAGGCGCAGAACTGGACACAATATTGCAGGTGTGGCCTCACCAGGGCAGAAAAGAGAGGGAGGAGAACCTCTCTTGACCTACTAACCACTCTGCTTCTAATACACCTCAGTTCAACATTTGCTTTTTTGGCCACAAGACCACATGGCTTGCTCATGGGCATCCTTCTATCCACCAGGACCCCCTTCTCTGTGTGGCTCTCAAACAGGTCATTCTCTAACCTATATTGGTCTGTGAAGTTGTTTCCCAGATGTCAGGCGCTACACTTGCCTTGCTTGTATTTAGTTCAATTTCTCTTTGTCCAACTCTCCAGCTGTAATGAAATGATTAATAATGATACTCATTTTGATGTCCAGGCAGGGATTGTTAATAACTACAAAAACTGTTTATTAACATTAAATCTCACCACAAAACTTATGTACAAGGTTCAAAACTGCACGGTTTGGAAATTTATACATACAGGGAACAGGCAAACAGGAACACTTTAAAGGTAACCAGCATAAGCAAGCATTTTTACTGGCAGAGAAGGCTTGCGCAGTCACTGATACCACTTGCAGTTAGTTATCCTGCTTAGCCACTGGATGGATGCAGGAAGCTCCTTTCTGCTTATGGCAGAAGGCAATTGATGATTACAAGAGGCTTGAAGTGTTTACTCACGAAAGTATCATGGGACAGTACCCAAAGCACGTGGTGGGGCTGCTGCCAGGCCAAAAGCTGCTAGAGGCTTTGGAGCTTCCTCAGACTCCTGGGTGCTTCAGAAAGGATGATCTGTGACCTGGTCCTGGCTCTCTTGGCAGCAGGCTCTCATGTGCAGCAGGACATCTTGTGGTGTGCAGTCTCAGCACAGTGTCACGTTGGCTGTGCAGGCCGAACGAGTGGAGGCATCAGAGCCTCAGCTCAGGATCAATGTGGTAATAAGCAGGCACAGGTACAATAGCAGAGAGCACGTTGTGCTGCCTGCTCATCCTTTATATCCATTCAGCCTGAGACTGGTGGGCCTTTGGACATAGATTAGCCAATCAGGATGGCACTTTGCCCATTTTGCCCATATTAGGTGAAGCTGGGGCTTTTGTCCTCTTTCCCGTGGCCGCCACCACCCCCAGCACAGAAGGAGGGGGAGCACGGGAGGACGCGTGGGCAAAACAGGACATGTACAAGCCCACCTTGGGCCTATTTAGACCTACTATGACACCAACCTGTCCAGGTCCCACTAAATGGCAGCAGAGCCTTCAGGTGTGTCATCCACTCCTCCCAGTTGGGTGTCTTGCAGGAAGGTTAGTGAGTTGGAAGTGATCTGGAGCATATGGCTGTCCTATAGAGCTATGCTGAAAATTCCTACATAAATGCAGCAAAAATCCCTTTTTGTCAATTTTAACCAAAAAAATCAACCCACAACTTTTTATTTTGTAGCTTGCTATCCCTCTTTATTCTTTTCCTGACTAGGTATTTTGGTCACATTGCAAAAAAAATGGGCGCTCAGCTCCTTTAAAACACATTTGTTCAGTCAAGAAGCTTTCACACAGCTGTCATTTCCTGAAACTTTGTTCTCTTAGCCATGGCTCAGTGGGATGGGCATTTGTCAGTTGCTCTATGGCCCATCAAAGGCCAACTCATTTGAGAGTAGCTCTTGGAACATTGTCTCTTCTTTTAGTTCATGCTTTGGAGCGGCAGGGGTTGCAGCCCAAGCCTGCTTTCTTTCACAGTGTTTTTTTAAATGCTGGTTCCATCTTTTCTGCTTCCTGAATATGATAATTCATTCACTGTGTTTTTCTCTTTTTTTCCTCCTCAGTCCTCTCTAAAACCTTCTAAGTGTGGAATTCCTTTGCAGTATGAAAAGGAGGCACTACACAGAAACTGCAGAGAAAGGAAAGGTGGGAGAGATGAGTTTGATCAAGAAGAGAATGAGTGATTTTATTGAGGATTTGCAAGTGCTTCTCAAGTGGTCTCTTCTGTTTTTTTCATGCCCTCTTACTTGCTGTTTTTACCTTCTGTTTTGAAAGTGGGAGATTTACAGTTTCAGTTGGAGAGAAAAACAGCTCTAAGACTCTTACTGAAACAACCTGTGAAGGCCAAGTGGTGTAGGCTGGAAGTCAATAAACAGTAGATTTAACCTACATTGTGGAGCCTTTCTGCTGGGTAACCCAAGCAAGAACTGGCAAAACAAATTGACAGGAATTAATATGGAAAACAAGGAGACATCCTTCACCCCCTGCTTCACTGCTGTGTATCCGTTATATCCACCACCACCTGCTTTGAAACTTTTCCTCAGATGCTGCAGACTTTTTTCCACATTTCCCCATGTTTTTGGAACATCTTTGATTTATCAGGTTGGCAGTGAGAGGCAGCAGGTTGAAGTGCTACTGCAGTCCTTCATCTCTCTGTTGTGTGGTGATGGAGTACATCTGCATGCTGGGAGTGCTGACAAAGCTCTACCTTTCTATTGCTTAGCAAGTAAGACTCATCTTCCACCCTCGCAAGCCCAGTGGCTCTTATGGCCACAGTTTTCCATGGTGGTGATGATAATTGCATTGCACTCAGGGGACACAAATTGTGCAGAAATATTTTGAGGATATGGTTGATGTGGATGAGGGTCTTTTCCAACCCAAATGTTTCTGTGATGCTGGTGGCATTGTGTAACTTGCAATGGAGTTTGTTTCCATGGGAAACAGTCAGCAAAATTGATCTGAGTTAAGATGTGTAGGAAAGATGCTCCAAGCTTAATTTGAAGTGAGTGACAATCCTTTTACTTCTACACTTAGGAGATTACAATGAGATGCAACATCCTTCATGTTCACATCTATCTAATTCATCTTTGCTGAATTTCCTGTGAAGAAAAGCTTTATTTTGTGCCTTGTTCAGGTTGTCACATTTGAAAAAAAGCTGGAGAAAAAAGTCTGTAGAGCTACAGAACAATTTTACCTGTGAAATACAGCCCGTAAAAATCTGCCTTATTCTCCTTTAGCTTTTACCACTTTTAAAGTCTTTCAAATGATTATAATAAGAAAGAAGAAGATAGTCAACAGCCTAAAGGCTTTCTCATTGAGCTGGACAAAAGAGTTAAAAAAAAAAAAAAAAGTTAACTTGGAATTGAAGTGGCCTAATTAAAAAAAGTGCAAATTGAAACTCATTAACTTGTGTAGCAGTTACATTGGGGTGCTACAGATTTGGAAGAAGGCTCTTGATATCTTTTTAAAAGAGGTAAGACCTTAAATTGAATTTGGCTTCTTGCAAAAATTAGAAGAAAAAAAAAACAAACAACACAGTCTTCCTGATGTGGAAGGATTGGTGGAGGTGATTGTAAGGCCATGAAATATGTGATTTGTGCCTTTTCCTGTTTGAGAGCTAACACAAGCTGAGTTTGGTTTGTCAGTTAATCCCAACAAATTGAAGCAACTGATTTCTGTACTGTGAAGAAGCAATCACAAGTGGTAGAGTGCTCTTCTTCAAAAAGTAAGGCAATCTTCTCTTGGGTCTCTAAATATTTTACTGCTTTGGCTGTGTTTGTACCTTGGTATAGTTTTTTTGTTGCCTTTTTATCCTTTTGAAATAAGAAAGTTAAAATGTTGGTTGACTGTTGGAACTAAGCAACTCAGCTTTCATTTCACCATAAACTGCCTCTTGAGGAGCATCAGCTCACTGCACATGCCTTCTTCTCCAATCATCCCAGTATACAGGACCACTGGCCTCAGTCCAGATCGCCTCACTGGGGCTGTGGATTTTATTGGAGATGAGTTTGCAGAGCATGAGTATGAGCTGCCTCTGGGCCAGTGCTGGTGCAGGCAGTACTGCTGGGAGGAAAAACAAAGGGTTGTGAGGCACTGAAACAGGCTGCCCAGGGAGGTGGATGAATTGCCATGCCTAGATATGTGGATCTGGTGCTTGGGGACATGGTGCAGTGACAGAGTTGGTGGAGTGGGTGAAATGTGAACCTGACTGATCTCAGAGGTCCCTTCTGGCCTGGATCACAGGTCTTGATTGTTGTACTCAATGATGATCTCAGTGCAGGAGGGAGGTGCTGAGCAATGTTGGCTGTACAGGACCACTGATGTCCATTGTTCTTTGAAATTACATGTCTGGAATTATGATTTATTTGTTACCTCTGTTTCTTCTACTGGTTAATGGGAACTGTCTAAACTCAGTTTATAGAAGACAAAATGAGCATAATCATCACTGTAGCATGGTCAGAAAACTCTCTCAAGATTCTGTCTCTCCTATGTCTTCATTTTATGTACATAGAGTAGCTGACTTAGAGCACCAGTGGTTGTAGCACTGGCTGGAAAAAAGGGAGATCGTGTTCAAGTCTTTGATTTGGAATCTCTTTTGATGCACAGTGCAATAGCTAGAACTGAGAGTGAGACAAATGTATGGGAGTGAGAGAGCTGTCTGCTCTTTAAACAAACAAATCATTGCTGAAGCCCAGTCTGCAGTAAGAGCACTTGTTTGATATCCTAGTTCGCTTGGCATAGGAAAGTCCCTTGATTTCTGTTCAGAAATGCCACATCTTTAGGCGGCTGAACTTGCACATGAACTGAAATCTGTCTTAATTCTTGCGTGCAATTCCCTGGAACTGTCTTTTTCTTTGCTGGCATTACTCAAGAAATGCAGAGCTTGCTGTGGCAGATGTTCCAGATCAAATCTGTTCGGTTAGATGGACCTTAATGTAAAGCTGTCTATAACTTTAAATTATTACTGAATTCCCTGTGTCTCCTCACCCTTCATCTCTCACTGCTTTACAACCCCAGCTCTCATCTTCAGCAGTTAGAACATGGCTGGGGAGATTTTTTTCTGAGCATGGAAAATCAAATAGTGAGGTTTCCCGGGTTTGTATTCTTTCACCTCACCTTTACTTGCTGAAATAGGGAAAGTGCATACAATTTTTTCCTGGAACAAGAAAATACTATTCATTTGGACTTTGAGCCAGTTTCCTCCAGAGAACCTCTTCAGTTTGGTGTACCAAAAACTTTTGAGAAGAGAGAGCGAGTTAACTTTTCAGATGTCTCACAAGTGCAGGTGAGATTACTGTTGTGTCTGTCAGTTTTAAAAAAACTCTGCTCCACAGACATTGCAGGTGGCATGAATTTTTCAGGGTGTGTGAACAACTGTTCTGCATTGGGGATGAAAGGGAACTGTAACCAATGCCCTTAAAAAAAAATCGTGACTGCAAAACATGAAAGTCTCACATTACAAGATTAGAAATGAAGTGAAAGAGGAGAAGCCTTTGAAAATCTAAGCAGCGAGTGTCTTCATGGCAAAACATAAAAGNATTTGGACTTTGAGCCAGTTTCCTCCAGAGAACCTCTTCAGTTTGGTGTACCAAAAACTTTTGAGAAGAGAGAGCGAGTTAACTTTTCAGATGTCTCACAAGTGCAGGTGAGATTACTGTTGTGTCTGTCAGTTTTAAAAAAACTCTGCTCCACAGACATTGCAGGTGGCATGAATTTTTCAGGGTGTGTGAACAACTGTTCTGCATTGGGGATGAAAGGGAACTGTAACCAATGCCCTTAAAAAAAAATCGTGACTGCAAAACATGAAAGTCTCACATTACAAGATTAGAAATGAAGTGAAAGAGGAGAAGCCTTTGAAAATCTAAGCAGCGAGTGTCTTCATGGCAAAACATAAAAGAGCTCCTTCCATTCTCTTTGGGTTTTAAACACTGAGGAGAAGCATCCTGTACAGATTTGCTCACAGTTCATATGTTGGGAGGTGCAGAGACTGGTAGGGGGTCATGTTTCTGCAGAGGTGGTGTGGAGCCTGTGGAGCTGCTCTCTGCAGGGATGGGCCAGCCTTGCCTGCCACGGTAGTGTGCTGTGGGGAGGATCCTTGTGTCCTAGAGACGTTGGAAGGAGGAGGGGGAGGGTTAA
Source organism: Eubucco bourcierii (assembly GCA_013396675.1). NCBI lineage: Eukaryota > Metazoa > Chordata > Aves > Piciformes > Ramphastidae > Eubucco > Eubucco bourcierii. The sequence continues at coordinate 80,581 of VWZE01001524.1, read as the reverse complement.
TACCTAGAGTACTTCTCGTGTGGGCTTTCCCATTGCTCTGATGCCATAGGTGTGTAGGTGAAGGTGTGGTGGCACATGGGCTCTGCTCTTTGTATCAGCAAAGGAAGTGTTTTGTTTCCATTACCTGAGTGCTGAGGGCACTTCTCAGTCTTGGACTGCTTACATAAGATTGTGAGTTTATACAGCAGCTTTCTTGAGAAAAATGACTACAAATGCAGAGATCTCTGAGAACTTAAGGATGACTGAAGGTGTGTGATACACTTGAAAGCAAAGGTCATTTTTATATCAGCTACAGCTTACCTGTGGCATGATCCTTGCTCTTTCGATTTCAGCCTGTGGTGATCTAACTGTGGAGTGGATGATGTGAGGCATATTTACATGAATTAAAGCTATCTGTGTAGCACAAAGAGTATTTGACCCTTGTAGTAGCAATTTTCTGAAGAACTGCCCAATGCTCTTCATTAAAAATGATTTCTATGGGTGTGAAACTGAGAAAGGTGCAAATAGGTCCTCTCGACAAGCAGTCAAAGACTGGACTATGTTTGTGCAGGCCTTAGAAACTTCCAGAAGCTTTATGTTTGTGTATGGCTACAGACAAAACTAGCAGACTGAAAAGAGAATCTGAGAATTTAGGTTTGTAGACTATACAATAAAAATTAAAATTAATTGCCAGAAATTTGCCTATTGCCCTTACTAATTAATTCACAAAGTATTTTTCCTGAAAATGTTGCTAGGGAAGGAGAATTAATGCTTCATGAATTGATATGCATGGGGTAGGCTGGCAATGAAGAGGAATTCTGGAAAAGGCTCTGCATTTTAATTAAATCCAGCCTTTGAATTTTTAAAAAGTAGTTTGAAACAAAACAAAACTCATCCTCACATTATTCATTCCGAAGCCTCAGGACCGTTCCAGCTAATCGGGGATTTTTGGCTGTCGGTATTACACAAACCCAAGGTATTAGACTAAAAGACATGTGTCAATGAATATATAGAAAATTAAACAGTGAAGTGAGGTTTGTTTTTTTCTTTTTTTTTTTTCTTTTCTTCAGAAAATATTAACCTTTCTCACCCATGAATAAAATGGAAGAGGAGCTGTCAGAATTATTTCTGTAGGAATCAAACACTGAGAATTAGAGCAAACGTTACATGGTAACTAATTGTCTGAAGCAGCACAGAGTGACAGATGGCTTGTTGTGATGCTCAGGGACTTTTTCTGATCGTCTTCTCTTGTCAGTAAAAATCCTTGTCAGGAGGCAGATCTGAAATGATTGTCTACTGATCAGGGTTCTGAGTGGAAATTCATTTAGTGTGAAAGTTGGTGCTCTTCAGAAAGCGAGCGCAGAACCATAGGCTCAGCAGTCTCACAACTGCAGTTTAATTCTGACATAGGTGATGGTCGCTCTTGATGAAGAGAGAGTGGCAAAGAGCCATGAGGATAACTGGGGGGCTTGAGCATCTCCCCTATGAAGAGAGACTGGGAAACCTGTATCTGTTTAGTCTGGAGAAGAGAAGACTGAGAGGAGATCTCATCATTCTGTACAAAAATCTGAGGGGTGGATGTCAAGTGGATGGGACCAATCTCTTTTCAGTGTTCTACAGCAATAAGATAAGGAGCAATGGGTACTAACTTGAACATAGAAGATTTCACTTCAACATGAGGAGAAATTTCTTTACAGTGAGTGTGATGGAGCACTGGAACAGGCTCCCCAGAGAGGTTGTGGAGTTTCATGGAGACATTCAAAACCTGCCTGGATGCATTCCTGTGTGAACTACCCTAGGGGATCCTGCTTTGGCAGGGCGGTTGGACTCCATGATCTCTGGAGGTCCCTTTCAACCTCTAAGGTTCTGTGATACGCACTAAGCACAGCTCTACATGAAACCAGAGAAAAGCAGAGGCATGCTGGAAAATCACTGTTTAGGTCTGCTGTTAAAAGATGTTTTGACAAACGTCTTTGTGATTAAGTAACTATGTATATGAGGTCAAGTTGCTAATTCTCTGCCTGGCTGTGGACAGACCCTTGGTAGTGAAGGCTGGAAGGGTTATCCTGATTGCCAGCCTTGTAACCTGTGGGGAACATGATCACTCTCGTGCTGTTCCGTCCTCTGGTAAGGAAACAACTGAATGGTGTCCAATTGCCACACTCAAACTTCCCTTTGGAGGTGCTGGAGTCACTGTTCCAGTTGCCACACTCAAACTTCCCTTTGGAGGTGCTGGAGTCACTGTTCCCAGAGGTATTCAAGAAATGTGTGGACATGGCACTTCAGGAGATGTTTTAGTGGCCATGGTGGTTGTTAGGCTTAGGGTTGGACTCAATGATCTTAGATCCTTTCCAAGTGAAACAATTCTGTATGACTCTATGATCTCAATCGCTGTGACAAATGCTGAATTGTGCTTGTGTCTACTTGGGAACCCCTGAATCTCTGAGATACATATCTCTGAGTATATATTTCATGTCCTTCTCTTTTTGCCTCTGTAGAACTCAATGTTTCCTCTTATTCTATGTCCATTAAGCTCTTTTTCTGGTTACTGAAATTTCATTATTGCCTCTGGAGGGACTCTGCTGTCATTCAGACTTTTAAAAATATCATCCCTTCCTTTTTAGCTTGAAGCTATGGTGTTGGAAATGAAAAGACTGTGCATGATACTGCAGGTATCACAGGCAAAAGAAAATGCCAGTGGTGAAGAGTGATTGTTAGGGATGAGGGGGGGATTGGCTATTGCAGTTATAGTTCAGTGCTTTGCAAACACTGCAGTCATTAGTCACCAGGAGTTAAAGATGTGAAAGAAAAACTCTCTAGTTCTTAAGAAACCTGAAGCACCTAAATAATTTCTTTCAAGAGGTCTCACCTTAATTTTCCTTTTGTCTGAACATAATGTAGTTTAAACCAGTGCATGTTCTGTGTGCCTCAGGATTTCTGTAGTTGAGGAACTTCTTTTCAGCTTCTGAAATTACTTGCCAGTCAACTGTGTAAAGTCTTCTTAATGGCCTGGCACAGGACACAAATCTAAGTACTGTTCTGTCAACTAATAAACTCTCCTCTGCAGTCCATGGTGTGCATAGGTTTATTTGCATAGCATGTGGAACTTAAAATAGACATTTTTTTTTAAATGGCATATAAATCATAAAAGTAGGCTAAAGCAGGAATGTCAGGAGGGAAAAAATAACTTGAACCCTTAAAATTCTCCTTTTAAGTGTGTTTATCAGGTCTAAGGAGGTTCTCCTCACATTTTACCCCGCCCTGGTGAGACCTCACCTGGAATACTGCATACAGTTCCAGGCTCCCCAGTTCAAGGGAAACAGTGATCTGCTGGAGAGAGTCTAACAGAGAGCTACAAGGATGATAAAGGGACTCGAACATCTCTCCTATGAAGACTGAGAGACCTGGGGCTGTTTAGTCTGGAGAAGGCTTGAGAGGGGATCTTGTTAATGTTTATAAATACCCGAGGGATGGATGTCAAGATGAAGGTGCCAGACTCTTTTCAGTGGTGCCCAGTGGTAGGACAAGGAGCAGTGGGTACAAGCTGGAGCACAGGAGGTTCCACCTCAATGCAAGGAGAAGCTTCTTTATGGTGAGAATGATGGAGCACTGGAACAGGCTGTCCAGAGAAGCTGTGGAGTCTCCTTCTCTGGAGAGTTTCTAAATCCATCTGGATGCATTCCTGTGTTACCTGCTCTAGGTGATCATGCCTTGGCAGGAGTGTTGGACTGGACTAAAAGTCCTTTCCAACTCCTACCATTCTGTGACTCAGTAATGCAAGGAAATCTCACAGAATCTATTTTAGCAAATACGTGGGATTTAAAAAAAATAAATGTATTTATTGTTAATGGAAGTTCTGCCTGCAGCTTCCCTCCTTGGGGAAGGGACATCCTTGGCAGGGTGCCATGGGGAAAAAACTCTGCAAGGAAAAGGGGCTCAGGAAAACTGGTCAGTGTTCAAGGATCACCTCCTCCAGGCCCAGGAGCAATGCATCCCAGAAAAGAGGAAAGCAGGTAAGAACACGAGGAGGCCTGCATGGATGAATAGAGAGCTCCTGTACACACTTAGATGCAAGAAGAAAGCCTACAGAGAGTGGAAGTGAGGAAAGGTAACCTGGGATGAACACGAAGGAAATTGTGCAGCCAGAGATCAGGTTAGGAAAGCTAAAGCATAACTAGAATTGAATCTGGATAGGGACATTAAGAGGAACAAGAAGAACTTCTTCAGGTGTATTAGTGAGAAAAGAAGGACTAGGGAGAATGTGGGACCCTTCCAGAAGGGAAATAGAGAGCTGATAACAGAAGATATAGATAAGTCTGCGGTGCTGAATGACTGCTTTGCCTCAGCCTTCAACAGCAAAGGCTCCAACCACAATGTCCAAGTCCCAGAGGGCAAAAGTAAGGACTGGGAGCAGGCAGATCTGCCTACTATAGTATATGATCACGTTTATGAGCTCCTAAGAAACCTAAATGTGCACAAGTCCATGGGGCCTGATGAGATCCACCCACGGGTCCTGAGGGCACTGGCTGATGAAGTTGCCAAACCACTGTGCATCATATTTGAAAGGTGATGGCAGACTGGTGAAGTTCCTGCTGACTGGAGAAGGGCAAACGCCAATCTTCAAGAAGGGAAAAAAGGATGACCCTGGGAACTACAGAGCAGTCAGCCTCACCTCTGTGCCTGGCAAGATCATGGAGCAGATCCTCCTGAAGGCTCTGCTAAGGCAAATGGAAAACAAACCAGAGGTGATTGGTGGGAACCAGCAGTGGCTGCACCAAGGGCAGATTTTGCCTGACAAATTTTGTGTCTTTTTATGATGAAATAACAGTCACAGTGGACAAGGGAAGGGCAACTGATGTCATCTACTTGGACCTGAGTAAGGCATTTGACTCTGTCCCACATGACTTCCTGGTCACCAAACTGGAAGAACATGGACTTGATGG
>VWZE01001524.1:59970-75244 GCA_013396675.1 Eubucco bourcierii | reverse complement strand
TCTTTACTCTGCTCTTGTCAGACCCCACCTGGAGTCCTGTGTGCAGTTCTGGAACCTCCAGCACAGGAAGGATATTGAAGTGTTGGAGTGGGTCCAGAGGAGGCCATGAAGATGATGAGAGGGCTGCATCAGCTCTGCTGTGAGGACAGACTATGAGAGTTGGGGTTCTGCAGCCTGGAGAAGGCTTCCAGGAGACCTTAGAGTAGCCTTCCAGTATCTGAAGAGTGCCTACAGGAAGGCTGGGAAGGGACTATTTACAAGGTCTTGCAATGACGGGACAAGGGGCAATGGGTTTACACTGGAAGAGAGGAGATTTAAACTGGATGTTAGGAAGAAACTCTTTACAGTGAGGGTGGTGAGACACTGGCACAGGTTGCCCAGGGAGGTTGTGGTTGCTCCCTTCCTGGAGGTGTTCAAGACCAGGTTGGATGAGGCCTTGAGTGACCTGTACTAGTGGGAAGTGTCCCTGCCTATAGCAGAGGGGTGGAACTGGATGATCTTTGAGGTCCCTTGCAACCTAAAGCATTCTGTGATTCCCATGCTCTCCAGTTAAGAATGACTCTTTTTTGATGTTGTTTTACCATGATTTTCTTCTAATTCCGTTATTTGTCATAGATCACCAAAATTGCCAGTTTGCAGACTTTATCATGGTCTTGTAATAGAACTTAGTAAAATCAGGAAACTTGTCAGAGACCTATCTGGTGTATCCTAGTACTGCAAATGGTAGAGCATCAGTCACTTTACAATTAAACAATGAAATGTAACTCTTCTTTATGGAAGGTGTTCTTCCAAAAGGTGATTAGTTTCTTGAATGTCTTTTATGTGGACACATGATAAGCTCTCCCATAACTCTTAACTGGAAATAAGAGTCTTTTCCTTCTGCTGTACATCAGTCTGGCAGCTGTTTAGCCCTAAACTTGAGATATTAAAGAAGGCAAGTGATGGTAGGTGTTGTCATTACAGTAATTATTGTTCCCTTAAATCCTGTATTACCCAACAGCTGCCTAGTTATGGCACTGGAGTTAGATGCTAGTGAAAATTCTGCTCATGTCTTTCCCACAGCTGACTGGGGAGTGCTGTGCCACTGGGTTATGGTGCTCCTTGGGAGAATATCAGATTCTGAGCTGTCAGGGTGATGTGTGAATATAACACAGCAGAATGCATTTTGAAGCAGCAGTGAAGAACTCCCAGTGCAGAATTAGTGAACCTGTGCTTGTACAGAATGAAAAAAGAAAGAGGCCTATGCAAAGACACAATCTTCCCTTGGATAAATAAAATTACTGTGGCCAAGAGAAAACAGAAAACAGAACACAGTGTGTATGCCATTTGAATAAATAATGCATGCCAACTGGAAAGAGAGATAATTCATCCTTGTGAGTGGTTCAAACACTACAGGAAACAATGCAGAATTGAATAAAAGGTAAGCAATGTTACACTGTAAATGCTTGGGAAGCCATCAGTTAGAACAATTTGCTTGGGAATTGAAGGAGCCCCGTAACCCTTAACCACAAAAATGAAGAGGAAAATTTAGTTGTGGTTGAAAAAAAACCCCACAATATGAAACTCAAGTGAAAACACCTCCCTTATTCAGCACAATGGAGCTTAATAGGTACAAAGGAATCTTCACAGCCCAGGATTTCTTCATAGCCCAAGACCAAGTGCAGGGTCCTGCACCTGGGTCAGAACAATTCTCATTATCAATACAGCATGTGGGATAGAAAGCAGCCCTGGAGTACTGTGTCCCGCTTTGGAGCTCTCAGCATAGGAGGGACATAGACCTGATAGAGCAGATCCAGAGGAAGCCACAAAGATGACTAGGGGGGCTGCAGCACCTGCTATGAGGACAGGCTGAGTGAGCTGTGGTTGTCCAACTTGGAGAAGAGAAGGCTCCAGGGAGACCAATAATAACAGCCTTCCAGTACCTGAAGGGAGCCTACAAGAAGGCTGCAGGGGGACTGTTTGCAAGGGCTCGTAGTGATAGGTTGAGGGACAATGTCTTGGAATTACAGAAGAGATTTAGATTTGATGTTAGGAGCAAGTTCCTTACCATGAAGGTGGTGGAACACTGGGACAAGTTGCCTAGGGAGGTAGTTGAAGCCCCACTCATGGTCAGGCTCAGCGATGCCATGTGCAACCTGATCAAGTGGAGGATGTCCTTGCTGACTGCAGGGGGGGTTGGACTAAAAGACCTTTGGAGGTTACTTCCAGCCCAAACCATTCTATGATTCTGTGATTCTATGATTCTATGATTTATGAGGGTGGATTTTCATGAGACTGTCTCCTTCAAGATAATCGTGAGGAGGGGAAATTATGCATGAGGGTTATAACTGAAAAAAAACATCAGTTATGAGATCAATCGTATGTCAGACTACATCTCTTAACCCCAAATTACAGCTTATGCTGGTGTGAATGGGATCCTGGTCAACTTAAATCTTTGTCACAGCAAGTTTCCATTGCCAGATCTATGAATCAGGGTCACAGAAGAATACAATGACCCTTTCTCTTTACAAAGCTGAAACACAGGAGAGGTTGTGGTCTGCTTTCATAAGGAAATGTCTCTGGCAGTGCTCTGTGAGCTGGTGTTTGCTTGTCTGACTGTAAGTCCCTCTTTGCTAGCACCAAATAACCTTTGAATCTGTTGACTAACTGCAGCAGGTAATTATCAGAAACGCAATCTGAAACCCTTGGTAATTACATTGGCAACCTAAAGGGATTTATGTGGGTTTTGGCCAGCTGGCCAGTCAGGGTTTTTATGTCTGTATGCAGCCAGATTTTGGACTTCATTAACTTCAGCCCTGAGGGATCTTCTTGCAAAATATGACAGAGTTTTGAGGTATTGGGAGTGAATTTTGGACCAGTTTTAGTCATGCACATTAGCTAAGGGGTAAGACAGCCAAACCTGAAAAAACTTTCTATCAGGTAGGGAATGATGTAGGCTTGCACAGAGGGAAAATTTAACCATACTGTTTAATTCTAAAGTTCAGAAGTGTACAACAAACCTATGTAAGATGGGAGAGGGTAGATTTTTAAGCTGGAAAATGGTAGATTCACACTGGAGATTAGAAAGAAATTCTTTACAATGAGGATGTTGAGACACTGAAACAGGTTGCTCAGGGAGGTTGTGGATGCCCCCTTCCTGGAGATGTTCAAGGCCAGATTGAATGGGGCCTTGAGTAAGCTGGTGTCATTAAGAGGTGTCCCTGGCCATGGCAGGGAGGTTGGATTAGATGATCTCTAAGGTCTCGTCCAACCTAAGGCATTCTATGATCATTAATGTCCGTTCCAACCCAAACCTTTCTGTGATTCTATGATAAAAAAATAGAAAGTAAAGAAAACAAGAAAAGAAATTATCTGAAGAGCAGTGTCTTGGAAAGTATGAAGGATCATTGTTCAAGAAGAGTAGACCACCCTGAATGGTGATTAATAGGTTTGAAATGCAAAGATTCCCACTCCGTGCCCTCCCAGTCTGCACTGATCAGATCTGAGAGAGCAGGTAGCATCCATAGTGGATTTGTAAACTGCTTCCAGATGGTGAGGTCATTTAGAGAGCAAATAGAAAATCCTCTGCTTTGAAGCGCCGAGGAAAACACCAGGGGCAGGCCTAGTCATGGGTAATGGATGGAATCTGATGAAAAGCAGAGAAATAAAAAAAAAGATGATTTGTATCTTGGGCAATAATAATGAGGGACATCCAAGATGCCTAACAGTCACAGAACAGCAAATGCACAGACATGACTAGACAATGCAAACAGGGAGAGAAAACCATCTGAAATACCATTATAGACAATCCAGCTGGGAGAGATTTGTCAAAAATATAACATGCAGACTACAGGGGCTCCTAGCCCAAGTGCCAGAAACACAAAGGACTGTAGTGTTCTGTTTGTTTATGCTGTTACAGTGTTTGAGAACTCCTGCTGGCCATGTAATCACTTCTGCAGTTACCTGCCGGCACTGCAGCACTGGCATCTAATGCATTATTTTCCAAAGTGCTTTGCAATAACTTGGGTATTAAAGACAGACCTAAATTCTGTTCTTTGGGCTCCTGCTTCATTCCATTGTGCAGGGAAGCTACATCATCAAGGCTCAAAGAAGAAGAACCCATTAAACATGTTGAAGGTCATATTCTGCTGTGGCAGAGTGACTCAGCTGGTCATTGTTATAAATAATAGATCAAACAGTTATTTGAATTTACAGTGGCTACACAATCTAAAAAGGATTGTGTTCCTTGCAGTGTTTGAAATGTCACACTGAATACTCAGTGCCATGCACAAATCAAGATTCAAGTTATTGAGGCTTCAGGTTATGTTTTCCTTGACTTCCAAATAATTTATTTTTTTTTGTTAACTTCCAGTTTAAGAAAAGGTACTCTGATACTCACGTTGCTACTTAGCTCTTGTTTGCCCATTTATTTTTTGTATATTGGGTTTTGTTTAATTTGGTTTTGTTTTGTTATGTTTTTGGGTTGTTTGAGGGTTTTTTTGGTGGTGTTTGTTTATGTGGATGCTTGTGTTTTTGTTGTTTGTTTGTTTGTTTTTAATTCAGTGTTCCAAATTTGATTTATCCTTGTTATTTGTTTATTTGGAAATGATACACAACAATCCGTCCCACATGAGTAGAAGAGTGGTGGGAGTCTCAGGTTTTCCTTTGTCCTGCAAAACCTTTACTGTCCAGCAAAAAACCAAAAACCTGAGTAAATCAAAATCTAACCTAGTCAGATTACTACTTATATGAGATGTGGTTGATGGTGTATGTAAAAGTGCTAGAAAATTGCTAGAATATGCTGTCTCATTTGAGGAAGATGAATGTATCCCTCTGAACAGTACCTTATCATGTCTAGAAGCAACACAATGGTGTCAAGTTGCACAATTGAAATTCTGGGTTGTATGGTCAGTGTGACCAATGAAGTCATAAAAGCCAGCAGGCTGTTGACAGGGTAGTGGTGCTGGTCCCCATTACCATGAAGGTAGAGATGCTTTATCATCATCAGGGGGCTTTTATATGAAGATTCACAGGGTATGTTCTAGCAAACTCTCCTTACTGCAGAGGTGGGTTGAACTAGATGACCTTTGGAGGTCCCGTCCAACCCAGACCATGCTATTACTCTATGAAGACTGTCAAAGATTATGAAACTAAGACTGTTTCATTAGTGTTAATGCTGAGTGAAATTTTGATCTGTAAAGAAACATGTGAAATGCAGAGAGATGGTAAAAAAGGGAGCTAAACTTAATGTAAACTTTTGGAATTGAAGAATTTTCAACTCCTCTCATTGCTGGTAGGAAAGCAGAATGTTACTCCTCTGCTCAAAGACTATAAGAGGATGCTAAATTGTGTCAACCCTTGCCAGTATCTGAAGGGGACCTACAGAAAAAGCTGGAGAGGGACTTTTTAGGCTATCAGGTAGTAACAGGACTGGGGGGAATGGAGCTAAACTGGAGGTGGGGAGATTCAGACTGGAGGTGAGGAGGAAGTTCTTCAGCATGAAAGTGGTGAGAGCCTGGGATTGGTTGCCCAGGGAGGTGGTTGAGGCCCTATCCCTGGAGGTGTTCAAGGGCAGGCTGGATGAGGCTCTGGGCAGTCTGATCTAGGGTAGGCTGTCCCTGCCCATGGCAGGGGACTTGGAGCTACATGATCTTTGTGGTCCTTTCCAACCCTGACCGATTCTATGATTCTAATTAGGTCAAAAAACGTAAGAAAAAAAGGGATCAGATGTTCTCTGACACCCAAGGTTAGATCACCCACTCCGTGTCACAGTTTAGGACCATTAGGTGCTGGTCAGTGATAATTCCTACATAATTCCTACTGCTGATGCAGTTGTGAGGGATTTCAGTGTTAATCTCTGGCTAGGCCATTTTTAGACAGCATTTTTGTCCTAATTGCCTGTGTGGAACTCTGAGCATGATTTTTGACTAGCAAATTAGATAGCTGAGTGTGCCAGAAGGGGCTGGATCCCTTCTGGAAGTCAGGCAAAGCCAATGACAGTGATTTGGTCACTGCACAGATGTCTGTGCTACCACAGCAGCATCCTGGGATGTGGAGGTGGCTGTGACGCAGATGCCTGCACAGAGAAACTTGTCTGACAGTGTGGGGTCTGTAGGAAACCTGGGTGGATGACCCAACAACTCTGAGCTGGGTCTTTGATTGCAGAAGTAGCTTCTGGCCATGGGACAGGAAGCATCAAGAGGGCAGTCCCAGGAAGCCTATACAGTGAGATGTGATCGGCTAATCAATGATTTTATATACCTGTTTAATTAAATGCTGAGATACAGCATTGGGCCAACAGCTCGGGATGCCAGATGATGAATTAGTCGTTCTACAATGTATGCTGCTGGAAGTATGTGCCATGTGCAAACAGGTGATGAATCCAGCTTTACAAAAACAACAGTGCTTGTCACTCCTGGCCTGAGAAGGCTCCTGAATTGTTGTAACAGCTTCACCTTTTGGAAGTGAAGTACTAATGAAACCGGGGAACCAGCCACCTTTTATGCCAGTTCACGGATTTTTGAAGTAGATATATTTGCATTCACGTTGCAGAGCCTGTAGCCTACCATAGCAAATCTATTTTAACTTCTAAACCCTTTTTTCTTTTTAATGGAAGCATAGCAGGGGATTTTGCTGCCAGCTCTGCTCAGAGTGGATAAAACAGTAATCAAATTTTAAATGTCTATTTGTCCTTTCTTCTGTTGTGTACATAATTGATAAATTAACATTTTAATAGGACCGATGTCCCATATCTCATTCAAGCACTCCACAGATAGGTGGATTGTTCTTCATTTTGTTGGGAGAAACCTAGGGAGTGTATTTTCCTACTAGAAAATTCCAGAATAATTATTCAGAGAATAAGGTGACAAGAAATAATGAGACTTGTGTGATGCTTGAGTATGAATTTTGTGGCAGAGTTCAGGGTTAGCTCAGGAGCATATGGCCTCCTTTACCGTCAGTATTCTCCCTTTTTTAATTTTTGTGGCAAAATGTCCCTGTTGCCTTTGAAAAATATGTTTTTTGGGGTGTATTTTAACCAAGGATTTTTGGGATCAGTCCTGGGACCAGTCTTGTTCAAGATCTTTGTTGGTGCCATGGACAGAGGCATTGAGTGCAGCCTCAGCAAGTTTGCTGACCACACCAAGTTGTGTGATGCAGCAGACAGGCTAGAGGGCAGGGATGCCATCCAGAGGGACCTGGACAGGGTGGAGAGGTGGGCACAAGCCAACATCATGAGGTTCAACAAGATCAAGGGCAAGGTCCTGCAGCTGGGTTGAGGCATTCCCAAGCACCAATACAGGCTGGGCAGGGACTTTCCTGACCACTCTTGCAGGAAAGAAATTGTTCCTAATATCCAACCTAACCCTCCCTGGCACATCTTCAGTCCATTTCCTCTTGTTCTGTCACCTGATACTAGGGAGAAGAGATGAACCCCCACCTCATTGCAACCTCCTTTCAGGGACTTACAGAGAGCAATGAGATCTCCCTTTAGCCTCCTCTTCTGCTGACTAAACAATGCCAGTTCTCTCAGCCACTCATTAAAGGACCTGTTCTCCAAATCCTTCACCAGCTCTGTGTGGTGATCACTAGTAGTTTAGAATAAGCAGGTAAATCCTTGGCTATTCAAACTGAGATGGTATGAGCTAATAGCTGGAAACAGGGAAACAACTACAGGACTGTGTGAATCATAGAATGGTAAGGTTGGAAGGGACCTCAAGGATCATCTAGTTCCAACCCCCTGCCATAGGCAGGGACACCTCCCACTAGTACAGGTTACTCAAGGCCTCTTCCAATCTGGCTTTGAACACCTCCAGGGAGGGAGCATCCACAACCTCCCTGGGCAACCTGTTCCAGTGCTTCACCACCCTCACTGGAAAGAACTTCCTCCTAATATCCTAGTATGAGCTTTACTTAGCTGCACAATGGGATCTGTGATTTTAAAAAACAGTATTCTCTTGGAAATCAGTTTGCAATCGCACTTATTTAACAGTCTGCTGTGGCATACAAAGAATTTACAAACAGTGGTAACAATGTGTATTGCTATGTTTACAGCTGGCAATAAGAAAAAACCCCGAAGTGTAATTTCCCCTGTGTGTTATCCACTGCTTTAATTAGGTGAAAGAATACCTACAGCTTCAAAGTAAGTGTCATGGAATATTTAAGTACAGTGTTGAAAACCACAAAAATTGTGGCTTAGGAATACTGATAGGGAGAGACATGGCAGCAAATCATAGAATCCTAAAATGGTAAGGTTGGAAGTGACCTCAAATATCATCTGGTTCCAACCTCCTGCCATAGGCAGGGACACCTCCCACTAGTGTCAGAAATAAACAGGGAGGTTCTGCCTTGTCTAGAATGAAGGTTTTCTGGGAGAAAATGGGCAAGAGGAGTAAATTAAAATGCTAGATGGACGTTCCTTCTACATTCCCTTTGTAATGTGTTTATAATGTATTTATATTGCCTGTGTATCGTATAACAGCAGGATTTCGGCCATAGTTGTGGGGAACTTTTGGGGAATTGGGGAATGTCTTGATACCCCTCTCTTTGGTAACAGAAGAGACACAGAAGCCCTTCAAGGTGGTGCCAGGCTAATGATTATTTTTTTACACCAAATAACTTTACAGATGTGATGGGTAGGTGACTGCTTCCTGGCACAGCCCCATACTTGCACCTCTTGATGTGTTGGTGAGTTTTATCCTATAAGTGATCTTAAGATAGGTTGACTGTCTTTGTAATCAGTTTTAGCAGACTCCTCTGCTGCTTCCCAGCCTGGGAATAAATTATGGAAGACAAGATGTCTTTGTGTAGGGTAAGCAAATTTTTTGTTTGCTCAGACAACTCCTGAGCTGATGGCTACAAATAACTGCCAGCCTTCTAATGATGTTTGCAGTGTAAGTATTCCCCATGTTCTATGCTACTACCTTGTGAGGCATCACAATTGGATTAGATTGAGTCAATAGCTGAACTTCAACAGAAAAAAAATCAGGCTAGCTTTTGTAAAAGATACAGCCTTGCATTTTTGGTGTTAGGTGGCTTAGGGAGACAGAAGTAGTGGTGAACAAATTGCATTAGTGATGCTGAGCAGCAAGGGTTGGGTTTGGGTTTTGTCACAATATGGGTGAGAGGTGATAGAGAAGCTGGGCTGTTTGTGGTCTTTAGATCTCACAAATATGCTATCGACAATGACAGTGCTGACAGCCTCGGTAGAATCTTATTTACCTTTAATTTGAATAGTTTATTGCAACAGTTTTTTTCTGCCTAATACTTAATTTGACACAGCGTTGTTCAGTTCTTGTCCTTAACTTGTGCACTCAGTTCCAAGACCTGCTGCTGTATGAGCACCTGGGATGAAATGTTGAAGGATACTCTTACTACAGGTTGTAATATAAACTGAGGATTATACATACTCACTCAGTGGCTGCTCTTGCTGCTGGGAAAGGGGAAAACTTATTTTGTAGCATCTTTATTTAAATGGGTATTTAATTAAATCTTGGTGATTGAATGATGCTAAAAACACCTGTAAGCTAGCAAGTGTTATTTTTTGGGTTTGGTATTTTTTGGTAAAGAACAGAACTAACAATTATTATATTTCTGTATTGAGCAGAATCAACATCTTTATATAATCTTTGCAGCATTATTTTGCTAACTTGGGAAGCCAGGTAGGTTCTGTGAATTTACCTCAAGCTGAAGAGAACTTCACTGATTTTCAGAAGCTTTATGTTACTGCAAATATTGGTTTAGAGTACTTAGTGCTTGTTTCTAGGGATCATGAGAGGCAAAATAATGCCCTGGCTTTGGCATGTATATTGCAGTGACTTGAACTGGACTTCTAGAAGGCAAAGGCTGATGAGAAATCACCAACAGCTCATCCTTCAGTCTTCTAGAGACACATTCCAGTAATAGTCTGAAATTGCTCATGAGGAAAACTGCATTAATCCCTTCTCAAAGTACCTGGCAAATGGCTTCAGAAGGAAGAGTCAGGGAGGATAAGCTGAGTCCCCTACAATGACAGAAGGGATCGGAACTCCATTCAATGGAGTCAATGCTAGGCCAGTGAGCAAAAATAGCCTTACATACCCAATTAACAGGCTTAAGCATCTAAACATCTTGGGAAAGCATCTTGGCTTTTGGAAGCAGTGAGAAGCCCTGTGAGAAGCCCAGTGAGAATGTGACATTGGCATTGTCCTGCTTGTATGAGTGATGATGTGATTGATCCTTGTTTTGTGCCACCATGGGGGAACTGTCTGACTGCTGCAGGGAGTGGAACACTGCTGGTCACAGATGCTCAGCTGCTTCTGCTCCCCAAAGAGCTTAACCCTGTCTCAGATCTTGCAGCCCAGGCCTGACTTTGGTCTGTGTAAATAGGTCTCATGGACAGGTTTCTTTGTCCTGTATCATAGAACCATGGAATCATAGAACGGTAAGGTTGGAAGTGACCTCAAGGATCGTCTAGTTCCAACCCCCTGCCATAGGCAGGGACACCTCCCACTGGTACAGGTCACTCAAGACCTCCTCCAGCCTGGCCTTGAACACCTCCAGGGAGGGAGCAGCCACAAACTCCCTGGGCAACCTGTTCCAGTGTCTCACCACCCTTGCTGGAAAGAACTTCTTCCTAACAACCAGTTTAAATCTCCCCTTTTCCAGTTTAAAATCATTGGCCTTTGTCCTCTCATTACAAGACCTTGTAAATAATCCCTCCCCAGCCTTCCTGTAACCCCTTTCAGATCCTGGAAGGCCACTCCAAGGTCTCCTGGAAGCCTCTTCTCCAGGCTGCAGAGCCCCAACTCTTGTAGCCTGTCCTCATAGCAGAGCTGCTGCAGCCCTCTCATCATCTTTGTGGCCCTCCTCTGGACCTGCTCCAACAGTTCCATGTCCTTCCTGTGCTGGAGGCTCCAGAACTGCACACAGTACTCCAGATGCGGTCTGAGGAGAGCAGAGTAAAGGGGCAGAATCCCCTCCCTTGCCCTGATGCCCACACTACTCTGAATGCAACCTAGGCCTCGGTTGCTGTCTGGGCTGCACTCACACTGCAGACTCATGTTGAGCTTTTCATCATCCCAGACCCTCAGGTCCTTTTCCTCAGGGCTACTCTCCAGCCATTCACCACCCAATCTGTATAGCTTCAAATAAATCCAGACTCAGGCACGTCTACATGAACAGTTGTAATAAAAGGTCCTGGAGTATATGGTAAGCAAAAGCAGAGACAACAAACTTCATGTAGCTAGGAGTAAGTGTGGATTTGATGCTACTGTGTGTTAGAGGAGCATAAGTGTGAACAAACATGACAGATTTAGTCTGAACTACTAACATTGCTCTTCCACCTTTCTTCCAGCCTCAGTTTCCCATTTTCACAGCTGAATTTCCTGCATATTGTCAGGATGATTGAACAGCAGAAAAATATGTCCAAAAAATACCTTCCCAGAATATGAAACAGGACTTTCTGAGCATGAATAGCTCTGCAGAGAATTGAAATGACCGAGGGGAGAAAAAGTGCAAGCCAAGTTGCTTAAGCTCAAACTAACTTTTCTGTCATATTCCAAGACCAAAGACATTCTTGCAGTACAACCTTGGTGTTACCTTGTGCAAAACTCATCATTCTCCTTATATGTGAATCAAATGATTTGGTGTAGTTGGAGATGGCGCTGACGACATTGCTGTGTGTTTTGCATAGCAGAGTGCTGTTGTAAACTGAAAAGCAAACCTGATTTATGGTGATGCTTTTCTAGATAAGTGCATTGTTAGGAAGTAATCAGTGGTAGAACAATGGCCTCTGCAACTTGAAAATTTCCTTCTTTTAGGGAGAGAAAATGTTCCTGATATTAAGTATTCATCCAAAGTCATCAGGAATCTTTTCTGGTTTTAGCAGTCAAAAGATTTGTAAGGACCACATAGAAATAGTTTGGGTAACAGTTAGAAGATTTTATTTTATACTGCTTGAAACACTTGGGTGTAAATCCATTCATAAGAAAAGACCTGATTCTTTATTGTTAGCTGCAATACAAAAGATGACCTTCACTTTTTCTTCTTCACTTTTCAGAACCATTTTTAGAACAGAAAACAGTAGCTTACTGTGTGGTACTTTCAAAGAATCTCTGTTTATTTGTAGATAAATAGCAGCCCTGGAATATTTAATTCATTATGTTTAGTATTCTTTTAGGACAGGGAACAAAAAATATCTGTCATTGCCACCAGTGACATCTTCTTTGTGGAGCTGTAGTTCAATGCCATTTCTCTCCAGAACAGGATGAGGGGCAGTGGTTTGAAACTGGAACAGGAGAGATTCAGGTTTGGCATAAGAAAGAAGTTCTGCTCAAGAGTGGTAAAATACTGGAACAGGCTGCTCAGGAATGTGGTGGAGTCCCTGTCCCTGGAGACATTCAGTATCCGACTCAGTGTGGCCCTGGGCACCTTGATCTAGTTGGAGGTGTCCCTGCTGACTGCAGGAGAGCTGGACAAGATGACCTTTAAGGATCCCTTACAACCTGATGCATTCTGCGAATCTGTGAAAGGGTTTATGAGATAACAATAAACACTGCATGTAGCTCACCAAGACTGCCATGTCCTTTACTGGGTTCCTTCATGTTCTGGCTTTTGGAGTGTAGTTACATAGAACCAAAACAAGTTGCCCAGGGAGGTTGTGACTGCTCCCTCCCTGGAGGTGTGCAAGACCAGGTTGGACGAAGTGTTGAGTGACCTGTACTAGCGGAGGTGTCCCTGCCTATGGCAGGGGTTTGGAACTAGATGATCTTTAATGTCCCTTCCAACCTTACCATTCTATGATTCTATGAAAAGAAAAACCATAAACTTCTATAAACACCACATCCTGAAATGAAACATGAATTTTCTGTCAGAATGTAATATAGAAAAAACTGTGAGAATTGTAACCATTTATATAAATGCATAACTATACAGACATGCTGGAGACACCATTAAATATTTCCAGAATACTCATTTACAAGTCAGAGTATGTTATTAATATTTACCCACCCAATATTTGCTCCTGTCTTCCACAGAAAAGTAAAAAAGAAAACACATCCGTGCATGTTTACACTCCCCCACACTCCCTTTAATGTCATGCAGCTTTATTGCAGGCCATGAATTTTGATCTGATTTATCTTTGAGCTCTGTTTCTGTAACCTACATAAGTACAGAACTGGAGAGCAGGCTGTCCAACCAGACTGCACACAGAAGCTTGATTCAGTATAAAAATAACTCCTCACAGGATGATGCTTCACACGAGTGAAAAGCTAGCATATGCAAAGCTGTATGTATATATGCTTTGAACAGTTTTTGTTTGTTCTTTTTTTCTTTTCTCTGACATTTCCAGCTATCATCAAGAAGAGTTTGAATGCTGTCCTCTCCGTTTAACACTGCAGGTTTCATCTGCAATTTGTCATTCCTCAGAAATGATGTTACGATTTCACCTTGTATCAAAGCTTTATTTCACAATGACAGTGGTAAAGGGTATAAAATGTAAGTATCTGCTATTGTTAAAACAACAAAATGCACACTTAGGTCACCTGCTTCTTTTTGCCAACTGTTTTCAGTAACTTGCCTGTGAAATCCACCAAGCATGCAGGTATTAGGATAAGCAGTACATATATCTAAACTTAACTCATTTTCCCCTCTGCCTTCCAGTGCAGTAAGTGAAGTAAGAAATGTGTGAGAGTTTTCTTATCAAACTTGTGCAGTGTTTCTTTTCTTCATGGACCAGCTTTACCCCTTACTTACATTGCATCTTGGAGATTTCAAAATGCAAGTCTACCTAATACTGATTATTAACAGGTTCTTACAGTAGTTGTTAGTTGTAGAGGCCAAGGAGCCACCAGTATCCTGGCCTGGATCAGCAAGGCATGGCCAGCAGGAGTAGAGAAGTGATCCTGCCCCTGTCCTGGACACTGGTGAGGCTGCACCTCAAATGTCAGCTTCAGTTTTGGACCACTCACTCAGAGAAGGACATTGAGGTGCTGGAAGACGTTCAGAGAAAGGGCAGTGAAGATATTGAAGGGTCTGGAGGGCAGGTATGGTGTGGAGCAGCTGAGGGAACTGGGATTCATTAGTCTGGAGAAGAGGAGGCTGCAATGAGACTTTATTGCTTTCTACAGCTTCCTGAAAGGAGGATGAGTGAGGTGGAGGTTGGTCTTTTCTCCTTAGTATCAGGTGACAGAATGAGAGGAAACAGCCTGAAGATGTGCCAGGGAAGGTTTATGTTTTTCCTATAAGAACGGTCAGGTATTGGAATAGGTTAGCCAGGGAGGTGGTGTAGTCACTATGCCTGTTGGTGTTCAAGAAATGTGTGGCCATGGCACTTTGGGATGTGGTTTAGTGGCCATGGTATTAGGTCAGTGGATGGACTTGATGATCTTAGATGTCTTTTCCAAACAAAATGATTCTGTGGTTCTGTTACTCTGTGATCTTGTGCAAGACATTTGACATACACAATAAAAAAATCTCCCCAAGTCCTACTGAGTTGTTCTCAGCTGGGGTAGCATTACAAATGTGCAGGAAGTGTCAGCAAAAGTTATTTTTTAAAGCTTTCTTTCTGTACTGACTCTTTTCCTGGCTCCTGTGTTCTAACCTTTGAGTATCTAGTATGAATTGTTCCGTGTATTTACCATAATGTCATAACAGGAGTAATTTTGTTCTCATTTAAAAGGCACAAGACAACAGAGAGAAGTAGGAAAGGTGTTGTGGAAGAGGGGTCTCTGCTTTATCTCCCTGTGTGATTTCCCATATCTCTCTTCTTTACTGTCCTACTAACTTAGTTTCTTTAGGTATTTAGTAACTCACAGTTAGCTATTTCTCAACTAAATTTTTCTACGTGGACCACAGATTTCTGGTTTTCCTAATTGGAAAGTGGAAAGATGACTTTCTTCTGAGCAGGATGCAGGGTGTCCCTGCAAGTAGGAGGTGGATTGACAAGTTCATTCCAGTACTCCTGAACACAAATGTGCAGAATTTGGCATCAGATGTGCTTTACCACTTAGGCTTTATGGCAGTGGTGCTGGGCACAGAGTAAACTATTACCAGGCTTGATAGGTTTAAAGAAAATGAATCTGTGGTGCAGAACATTTGGAAATGGTGGTTGGACCATACAGGTATCTGAAAAGGAATAAGGATCTTTTTCTTAAGAGTCAGAGTGCAAGACTTGGGACAAGCTGGGAGCTGATGTTACTGGGTTGGAGGGCAGAAGGGCTCTGCAGTGAGACCTTGACCGCCTGGACAGATGGTCAGAGTCCAACAGGATGGCATTCAATAAATCCAAGTGCCAGGTGCTGCACTTTGGCCACAACAA
>VWZE01001524.1:28736-54628 GCA_013396675.1 Eubucco bourcierii | reverse complement strand
TTCCTTACCTTCCTTACCTTCCTTACCTTCCTTACCTTCCTTACCTTCCTTACCTTCCTTACCTTCCTTCCTTACCTTCCTTCCTTACCTTCTTCCTTCTTTCCTTCCTTTTTTTACATCCTTCTGTGTTTCATTTGACTGGACATTGTATTGAGATGAAATGCATTCCAATTATCTATAATGGGACACCAAATTATATTCTTCAGGAGAAATTGTGATAGTGCAATTCATGCAGGAGAATGAAAAATGACTCAGTGTATTGCTGAGTTTCTATTACGGAGCAGCACGATCTCCAGCATTCTGATTTGTAGCAGTGAGTCACAGGTATGCTGGGATAGGATTACATTTCTATTGTAAATCTGTCTGACACCTGGCAGCTTTGAGAATAATGTACCCTTGTGTCTCTTTTTATTTAGAATATATTTTAATAGTTGTGGTTTTGTCAACCAGACAGCTCTGGAGACTGTGCACATATCTAAGTGACAAATGCCTGGCTGTTAGGTCCCATGTCACATTTATAAGAACTTTCTCTTCCACAGACTGTACAAAGTCATTAACTTCTGGGGTCTCCAGGATGGCTACACACATAATCTTGCTTTCTCCCAGCAGTCTTCAGCTGCACAAAACTTGCACCCTGCTTTGATGGTAATCCTTGCTGCTAAAAACCTACAAAGCAAGATCTGGTCTGTAGCTCTTAATGCTCACCTGCTCCCTAATGCCTGCAAGGTTTAGGGTGCAGTAGCGATGGATTGGGCTTCCTCTTGTAACAGGCAGTGAGGAGCTTCATAGTCATGAAAATGTCATACTAGGTCTTATAAATGAATGAAAACTAGAGCTGACAGAGTAGATTATGAAATGCAAGAAAGTGAAAGCAAGTTATAATCAATATTACTGAGCTCCTTGTAGTTATTTGCCTTTCTTTTTTTTCAATACCGCCTTCTTGTTTCCCAGCTGAATTAAGTGTTGGCATTATGGCGCTTTGTTGGCAGCAGTAAGATTTTAAGATGCTATATGTGGGTTCCTTTTGTGATTGTAACTAAGAGGTTAATGTGCCTTGGGGGGTGTCTGGCAGTCCTCAGAGCATCCTAATGAAATTGGCTGGGTAGGTGACAGCGCTGGGAGTATTTCATGTGCCCCGAATGCCCGTTCAGGATAATCCTTTTCTGGCATGGAGCAGCTGGTGCCTCACAGCCCTCGGGAGGACTTGTGGGACAGAAAACAGGAGAGAAATGTTTTGTGTTGTCTTTATCTGACACCTTGCTGCTCAGACTGCCTGGCTGGTACAAAGTCACAAACACAGTTGCTGCACATGCTGCACTCAAAGGACCTTCAGGGGTGGCTCTGTAGAAAATGAGAGAAAATGGCTATTTTCCAAGCCAGGCACTTGTCTGCTCCTGAGGCCATGGCAGATGGACTGCAGAGCCATCGTGCAGGGCAGTCCCAGGTGGTTGGGCTCTGTGTTCTGGAAGAAATTTTTAGAGCTGGCAGTGGCTTTTTTGCTTCAATGTTGAGAACCATTTGAGAGTTTGGGAACTTCAACAAATAAATGAAATGCAAGAGGAGTGTGTGGCGGAAAGTCCAAATTATACCTAAAATCCTGCTTCGCCCAGGGGCTGACCCCTCCAATGGACTCCGGAGAGCCATGGAGGATTCACCTCGTGTCTGTGGACATTCTCAAGACAACCTGCTCAATTTGAGCTAGGCAAGTAGCAAACCCCCAGCGCACCATCACCATGTGGAAGGCCACAACCGGGCTGGGACCATATTTTTCCTCGTTTATGCTTCTACATCTGCTTTTCATTGCAGATGTTGAGACTCTGACCAGTGAGTAAACTACCTCTCTTTTCTGAAGTTTGTGAAAGTTTTATGTTTAATCTTTAAGCAGCAGTTTGTGGTGCAGGACTCTCCAGTCATTTAAATTTTGTAAAACCTTTCCTAAAATCATATAAACTAATCTGATTATATATATACATTCTGCAAAGATAGTTTTACCAGCCACATGATAGAATCATAGACTTGTAGAATGGTAAGGTTGGAAGGGACCTCAAAGATCATCTAGTTCCAACCTCCTGCCATAGGCAGGGACACCTCCCACTAGAACAGGTCACTCAAGACCTCATCCAACCTGGCCTTGAACACCTCCAGGGAGGGAGCAACCACAACCTCCCTGGGCAACCTGTGCCAGTGTCTCACCCCCTCACTGTAAAGGACTGCTTCCTAACATCCGGTTTAAATTTCCCGTCTTCCAGTGTAAACCCATTGCCCCTTATCCTTTCATTGCAAGACCTTGTAAATAATCCCTCCCCAGCCTTCCTGTAGACCCACTTCAGATCGTGGAAGGCTACTATAAGATCTCCTGGAAACCTTCTCTTCTCCAGGCTGTAGAGCTCCAACTCTCTCAGCCTGTCCTCACAGCAGAGCTACTCCAGTCCTCTGATCATCTTTGTGGCCCTCCCTCTGGAACTGCTCCAACCCTTCAATGTCCTTCCTGTGCTGAGGGCTCCAGAACTGCACACAGTACTCCAGGTGCGGTCTGAGGAGAGCAGAGCAAAGGGGCAGAATCCCCTCCCTTGCCCTGCTGCCCACACTGCTCTTGCTGCAGCCCAGCACTCGGTTGCTATCTGGGCTGCATTCACACTGCAGTCTCATGTTGAGCATTTCATCACCCCAGGCTCCCAGGTCCATTTCCTCAGGGCTGCTCTCCAACCATTCACCACCCAGCCTGTATCTGTGTGTGTTAATTGTAAATAAGTTTTGGGAAGTTTTCTTATCTATTTAATCACAGTATTTAATAATTTTATATTGACCTCATTAAAATTCACTTCTAACTCAGATTCAAACCCTCCTTAACAGAGCAATGGACTTGAAGAGATACAAATATATAGGTCAGTCCTACAACTTTTTCTGTTTACCGTGGTGCTAGCAGTTGCCAGGTTGAATAAAAAGAGAACATTTATTTTCTGCCAATGACATAAAGCTTTCAAGCATGTAGTTATTCAGCACAGGCTAACAATTTGTATTTTGAAAAGAAAATGGTAAATACTGCTGAAATATGCCACAGTGATGTCAGAGTTTTCAGTGTACAAATTTTCTTTAAGTTCTTTGCTCAGAACTTTCTCACTGTTTCTCCAGATGACGAGGGAGGAAATGGCAGGCTCTTGCTTAGCTGGATCGAGTTAATGAGGTTATGGATACACCCTATGTGGCAAGATTGATCTTCCAGTGATGTGTGAGAACACAAGCACATTCCAAGTTTGTGTTAGCATTTCTGAACAAAAGAGACATCTTTTGCAAGATTTTCCAGGTCAGGCAAGACTTGATTTTTTTCCAGTCAAGCAAGACTGGAAGACTCACGAGAGCTTTCATTACCATGTAAAGAAGCTTTTTGTTTCTGGTATGTGAATGGAACTGTTAGATGAATAATCAGTTGCACTCATGACAAATGAAAACCAGGAGAAAATAGATTTGAAGGGAAATTGAACCATGGGCTTTAAATAAGGTGATTTAAGGGTGAAGTATGAAGGGGTGCATGACATTTTGCAGATTGATATGATTTATTAAGACATTAATTAAGACATTTATTAAGACATTTATTAAGACATTAAGGTCTTGTATCTGGGTTGGGCCAATCCCAGGCACTGAAAATGCCTGGGCAGTGACTGGCCTCTGAAGAAAAGGGCTTCAGGGTCGTGGTGCATGAGAAACTGAATATGAGCAGCCAGTGTACACTTGCAACTGTATCCTGGGCTGCATCAAGAGAAATGTGGGCAGCAAGTCAAGGGAGGTGATTCTCCCCCTCTACACTGCTCTCATGAGACCCCACCTGGAGTATTGTTTTCATTTCTGGAAACCCTATCGCAAGAAAGATCTGGATGTACTGTAACATGTCCAGAGAAGGGCCACAAGGATGATCAGAGAGCTGAAACACTGCTCCTATGAGGACAGGCTGAGAGAATTGGGTTCAGTTTGCAGAAGAGAAGGCTCTGAGGGGACCTTATTGTGGCATTCCAGTATCTGAAGAGGCTACAAAAAAAGCTGGTGAGGGACTTTTTAGGGTATGGGGTAGTGGTAGGACTGGTAGGGTACATTTAGATTAGGTGTTAGGAAGAAATTCTTCACCATGAGGGTGGTGAGACACTGGAACAGGTTGCCCAGGGAGGTGGTGGAAACCTCATCCCTGGATATTGTTAAGGCCAGGCTTGATGTGCGTCTGGATAACCTGATCTAGTGGAAGGTGTCCCTGCCCATGGCAGGGGAGTTGGAACAGGAAGATCCTTGAGGTCCCTTCCAACCCTGACAATTATGTGATTCTGTGAAATGGGTTTAGGTACTCTTCTCCTCTGATTATTTAATGGCATTGAAGTGCTTGTTCTTCAGTTTTTGCTCTGCTGAAAACCTTGCTGAGGACTTGGGATGATAGGAGCAGCCTAAGCTGCACTCCTGTCTCCAGGCTGTGCAGAGTGTGCTCTTTTTCCAGAGGGAACACAGACACCAAAGGGGACACTGCTTGTAGCTTTCTGTACATTTATAACTAGAAATCTTGATTTTTTTTCTCTAGATCTGAAAGGATTAGTATGGCCTCACTTGTATTTGTTGAAGGAAGGAATCTATTTTTGTACAGCTTTTATTTTTGACAGCTAGTGGCCTGTGAAAATTTGATGCCATTACACAAATTGGAAGACCTTCTACTTCTAAAATGTGTTCCACTTGCGATATATAGAAGTGTGATAGAAATTTCCTCTTTTCTAAGAAAAAACAACCAACTGTCTTGTTTGCAAGGAGCATCCCTGTATTAATAAGTAAAAAAGTTTCTGCATTTTCAGTGGCACACTCGTCTTAAATTTAAAAGGAAATGATAGGCAGTATGTGTTGCATTCCCTGTGTAGAAAGGATATAATTTGTTGTGAAGGAAAAAGAGTGTCTTTCTGGAAGACAGGGAGAGAAAAGAGAGAATGGCGTGCTTGTTTCTTTCTCACACATGCACTGTGTATTCCTGGGGATTTAGTGGTGCTGAGAAGGAGTGTATCTAATGCAGACATTGTGCCTGCTCTACAGGGGAGCTTGCCCCTTCCATCTTCATTCTAATTCTTGAGTATTAAGTATTTTTTTCTGAGTTTCTTGTATTAAGTACTGTGAAACTATTGACTTTGGCTCTTCCAGCCTTGGGAAGATATCACTGTGTTTTTTATTCTGAGAAGGTGGCAACAACTTTGCCATGCATCATGAGGCAAATTCTGGGTATCACTCCGAGAGGTCTTGAAGTGCAGCCTGGCAGTTGCTTCTCTTCTAATGCTGCTTTTATTCACCCAAGTGCTATGAGCAATGAATCACAAAGAATCATAGAATAGATGGAAGCAACCCCGAAGGTCATCTGGTTCCAACCCCCTTGCCACGGGCAGGGAAACCTTCCACTAGACCAGGTTGCCCAAGGCCCCATCCAACCTGCCTTTGAACATCTCCAGTGAGGGGGCATCCATAACTTCCCAGGGCAACCTGTTTCAGTGTCTCACCACCCTCACAGAGTGGAGGGAGGGCTCTAGGGAGAAGCTGTAGAAGCAAACTGAGCAACTTTCAATAAACTTCTCTTCTAAATATTTGCAGGGATGCTTTCCTCTTGTATTGAAGAAAATTGATTTTCACTGGAGAGCTGCTTCATTCCTAATTCATTAATCAAAGAGCAAAATTCAACACTGTTTACAAATGCTCTTTGCTGGCACCTGTGCAAAATTCAGAGCAGCCCAGTGATCTGCTCTCTTTCTCCTAACCACAGAACATACTCAAAACCACATTAAAGTGTTTATATCTTTATAACTTATCACAGGCCAGGTCTGTAGTTAAGCTCTGCTTCCCTGCTTAATTCCAACTTTCTACTAATAGGAACGTAGAACTGTTCAAGGTAAAACTGCAGTGTCCTGTCCCTTTTTTTTTTTTTCACTATTGGTGATGTCTCACAGTTGTTCAGCTACAATATGAAGAGGTTTAATTTTGACTGAGAAGAAATATGCAGGGGTTTGCATGGCAAGGCAAAAGATGGAATTATAAACTACCAGAGAGTCTCTGTATTTGTAGTGAGTCAGAATAAAAATACGGTTTCTCACTATTCCTTTTTTTTTCATTTTGGTGGTTGTGGTGAGAGATTTCATGGTGAAATGGATACTCATAGGAAGCCACTTATTCAGGTCAAATCTTATTAACTGGGTTATTTTTGCCTTTTTGTTTCTTTCTTGGCAGGTCAGTAAGACTTATTCTCTCACCTATGACACTAAACTCCAGAGATTGTTTTCCTTACTTTGTAATTTAAAAGGAAAGAGTAAAATGAAATGAAGAGATATCTGTGGCAAAACTAAACGTGAAATTAGACTTGCATTGTCATGCCAGGTGGAAGTTGGTCTCTTCTCCCAGGCACCCAGGGAGGGAACAAGAGGACACAGTCTCAAATTATGCCAGGGCAGGTTTAGGCTGGATGTTAGGCTGCCCAGGGAGGTGGTGGAGTCACCATCCCTGAAGGTGTTTAAAAGGAGGCTGGATGAGGCATTTAGTGCCATGGTTCAGTTAATTAGAAGGGTTAGGTGATAGGTTGGACTCAGTGATCTCAGCAGTCTTTTCTAACCTGGTTAATTCTGTGATTCTATGATCAAAATTTCTGTGTTTTTTTGAAGGGACATACTGTAGGACCTCGTGCCTGTGTGTGGGTCTTACATATTTAGCATCAGTATCATAATTAGTGAAGTGTTAATACTGCTGAAAAAGATTTCAGTACATAGGAACTCTCAGTATTTCTGAAAAAGATATCAATTCATTTTTGCTTCCTCTGCCAACTGAAGTGGAAAAATGAATTTAATGAGTTGTCTGTCTTTATCGTGAGCACACAAATAATCATGGAACCTTTTCTGACTCTGCAATCTAGAAACAGAAAAAAACCACTCTTCTGAATTTTCCTTTCTCCTCAGCTGTGGCAGTACCTGCCTTGCCCAGGACCAGTTCCCATTGGGAGTGGCTGTTACTATTATGCATAAGGTAGAATTGCTTATAAACTCCCCCCAAAATATTTTTTTTTTTTGGGCAGCCTCTGCACAGTTACATACTTGTAGCAACACCACAGTTAAAATTGGAGGTTTGTCTTATTAAGACACATATATGTAAATAGTCCTTTATCATGAGATATTGTGGCCTTCCAGTAGCTGAAAGGGGCCTACAAAAAAGCTGGGGAGGGACTTTTTAGGCTATCAGGTAGTGACAGGACTAGGAGGAATGGAGCAAAGCTGGAGGTGGAGAGATTCAGACTGGACTTGAGGAGGAAGTTCTTCAGCATGAGGGTGGTGAGAGCCAGGCATGGGTTGCCCAGGGAGGTGGTTGAGACCCCATCCCTGGAGGTGTTTAAGGCCAGGCTGAATGAGGCTCTGTGCAACCTGATCTAGGGTAGGGTGTCCCTGCCCATGGCAGGGGTTTGGAACTGGATGATCGTTGTGTTCCCTTCCAACCCTGACTGATTCCATGATCCTATTCTATGGTAATTGTCCTTTTTTTTTCTTTTTTCTTTTTTCTTTTTCATGTATTGAATTAATAAGATCTTTCTCCTTTGTTGGAAGAGAAAAAGAAATGGGCAGCTTGGCAGGAAGCCAGTTGAAGAGGTGATCAGTGTTTGCCGAATGCTTACCTAAGAGTTAACTTAAGAGTTCCCTCACAGATTATTCTTGCTTGTTTTGGGAGGCAAAGCACCACGTTTTGCTGTTTGGAACATGTGAGCTGCTATCTGATAGCACACGTAAGAAGCATACAGAGATTTTTAATTGAATTTATGATCTAACTACCCTTTTGTGTTGACACTGCAGTTGTGGAGCCCAGCCCCTGCTGAGCCTGCCATCATGAGAATGGATACCTGCCTGAAAGGCTTTCTGCAGCTCCTGGGTTTCCTACAGGCACAATTTCTTTTGATCAAGTCTTAGTTTTTAGAGGAAAAAGCATTGATACCATACAGGCTGGAGAAAGGGAAAGTTCTACATTTGCCCTCTGCCAAAAGACAGATATCATAGAGGCATAGAATGTTAGGGGAAGGAAGGGACCTCCAGAGATCAAGTCCAACTCCCCTGCTAAAGTAGCACCACTTAGGACGGATCACACAGGAACGCCTTCAGATGGGTTTGGAAAGTCTCCAGAGAAGGAAACTCCACAACCTCCCTGGGCAGTCTGCTTTAGGGCTGCAGCACTCTCACAGTAAAGAAGTTTTAAGTCACGTTGAGATGGAATTTCATGTGTGTTTACAGAATCATAGAATCAGTCAGGGTTGGAAGGGACCACAAGGATCATTTAGTTTCAAGCCCCCTGCCACGGGCAGTGACACTTCACACTAGATTAGGCTGTCTAGAGCCTCGTCCAGCCTGGCCTTAAACACCTCCAGGGATGGGGCTTCTACCACCTCCCTGGGTAAGCCATTCCAGGGTCTCACCACTCTTATGGTGAAGAAACTCATGTCCATTACTCCTCCTCCTATCACTTAGTATCACTGAAAAGAGACTGACTCTATCTTCCTGACATCCACCCTTCAGATATTAGTAGATATTTTGTGTATGCAGCCCTAATAGGCTCAGTTTTATGGTGACAGCTGTTGCTAACTACCCTGAGCTACTGCCTACTTCCAGATTTTTAAGGGACTTTCCATTTCCGTAAGTAAAGAATCCACAACCATGGTGTTACACTTCACCCATTCAGCACATTAACTGATTCTTCAGCTTAAACTCCTTTTCAGGGAAGTTTTCTGCAGCTCTACCTAGACTTCATCTTCCTTGGTGTGCAGATTTTTACTCTGACAAGTAAATGGCCTGCTTTTATTTCCACCTTTGTCTCTAGGTGTTTGACCTCTAGTGCACACAAAGCTCACAGATTTCTGCAGGTCACAAGTCTCAAGAGTGCAGCTCATTTCTTCTGCTACACACTTGCACTTCCTTCAGGTATAGCTGAGATTAGCAGAGGTGTTCCCTGACCCTGACTAATATGTAATTTTGAAACCAGTAAGTGCATTTCAAGACAGGTGAGGATATGATAAGTCCCTATGAGTCTCTTACATGTACTGTAATTTCTCAGGCAACTCACTGTCTTATATTAAAGCTTTGACTATCTCTTACACAATGCATTTCTGCATTTTTGTGTCTTCCAAAACATGTATTTTTTGATTCTCAGTGTCTTAAATATACAAAAAAAAAAAAAAAAAAAAAAAAAAAAAAAAAAGGAAATGTGTAGTTTTTGTCAGTACAAAGTGGAGGGGAAGAAAATGGTAGAAGTAACAGTATGTCATGATTACTGAGTGGGAGCAATCCAGATATTTCAAGTCCTTATTGAACAAACTGTTCAGGTCAGTGAAACTGGGACTGCTGATTTCCATTCTGAACAATGCTATAAAAAAAGGTGGTCATAAAAGAGGAGGCTGAGCTTGCTACAACTACCTGAAAGAATATTGTGGAGAGGTTGGTGCTGGTCTCTTCTCACAGGTAAGGAATGATAGAACAAAATGAAGCTACCTCAAACTTCTACTGGGTAGATTTAGATGGGACATTAGGAAAAATATTTCAGGGAAAGAGTGGTCAGGCATTGGAATGGGCTGCCCAGGGAGGTGTTGGAATCACTTAGATGTGGTTTAGGGGTGAACTTTGTAGATTAGGATTAGTGGTTGGATTTGATGATCCTGAGGGTCTTTTCCAACCCGAATCTTTCTGTGAATCATACCTCTGGGCCTGTACTTCACCTAATTGGTACTGCATGGAGACAGGAGCACACGGGAAAACCTGAAGTGAAGAATTTTCTGAAGTGTTTACAGTTTACTGGAAGAAGGGGACTAATATTCAGTGCTGAGCTGCCACAGCTTGAATTTGTAGCTTCTCAGATGTTTGTCTTGCATCCAAACCAGGCTCAGCTAATTACAGGGGATCAGAGAAGAGTTAATTCGCTTAAATTCTCTCTCATAGGGTCCTTAGAAAGGCAAATAGTGGACAACTGATAGCAGAGCTTGTAATTTCTGTCAGTCCCATTCATTTTGAACACCCTCACTTGTGTAGCCTGTTTATAGCTCAGAAAACTGATAAATTTAGAAATGAAATACTGCACAAGTGAAAACCACAAGTTACGAAACTGAAAGGAAAATCTGGGAAACTCTGTGATGTCTGTGAGGATCTAGTGGTGGAGAAACAAAGAGCTGGAAAGTTTATTGCCTTTCCTTCACAGTGATAATATCAGGCACAGGTTGTATGCCTTTAGACATAGAGCTGCTGCAGAGTTTTATTCCACCTTCTCCCTCCATTTGCATGCTTGTGAGGTGAGCCTTTAGTCTGCACCAAAGGGGATCATTTTGGTTGGAAAAGACCTTCAAGAGACAGGCTGGAGAACTGGGTGGGGAGAAACTGGATGAAATCCAACAAGATCAAGTGAATAGTTTGGCATCTGGGAAAGAACAACCCCACAGACCAATAGAGGTTGAGGACTGATATGCTAGAGAGCAGTGTAGGGGAAAGGGAAATAGGCATCCTGGTGGACAAAAGGATGACCATAAGCCAGCAACATGCTATTGTGGCCAAGAAGGCCAATGGCATCCTTGGGTGGATTAGAAAGGGAATGTGGTTAGTAGGTTGAGAAAGTTCTCCTCCCCCTCTACTCTACCCTGGTGAGGCCACATCTGGAGTCCAGTTCTGAGCCCTTCAGTTCAAGAAGGACCTCATGGACCTCCTTGGGAAAGTCCAGTGCAGAGCCACAAAGATGCTGAAGGGACTGGGACATCTCCCTGCTGAGGAAAGGCTGAGGGACCTGCCGCTCTTTGTTTTGGAGAAAAGGAGTCTGAGAGGCAACCTCATTTGTGCTTGTAAAGATGTGAAGGGCGCTGTCCAGAGGTTGTCCAATGACATCCAGGTGGTGTCCAATGACACCAGGTCCAGGTGATGTCCAATGATAGGACAATGGGCAGTGGGGGTAAGCTGGAGCAGAGGAGGCTCCACCTGAACATAAGGAAAAGCTTTTTCACTGTGAGAGTGACAGAGCCTTGGAATAGGCTGCCCAGAGAGGTTGTGCAGTCTCCTCTGGAGACATTCGAAACCTACCTGGATCTGTTCCTCTGTGACCTACTCAAGCCAATACTGCTCTGGCAGGGGGCTTGGACTAGGTGATCTTTTGAGGTCCCTTCCAACCCACAACATTCTGTGATTCTGTGATCATGGAGTCCAAGCTTCAATTTCGTTTATTGGACAGAAACTGGGCATTAGAGCACTTCCCTGTCAAAGTTTCTGCATGTCACTTGACTTGGAATGGAGAAGAGTGGATTTTTCAGCACTGTTTTTCTATTTAGCTTTTTACTTCTACAAATATCAAAGACCTAGTGCAATTAATTAAGCAGAGGAATGTTTTGTTTTTGTTTTTCCTGGAAAAAGAAAGGCATTCAATACCACAGTGACTAATTCTGTGCAGTAAGGAAGGCTGGAATCTTTAGGAATAAATAATGTCAAGCATCCTACTGGCAAGTGGAAAAATAACTATTGAACTGGGAGAAAAATCACTGAGCAATGCAAGAGAAATGACAGAAACCTCAGATGTTGTCAGATGCCATTTTAACCTTGTATTTCATCTTGTGATGTGGTGAGAGAGGGGAAGAGAGGCCATACTGAGGGATAATTGCTGGGTTAGAAGTAACAAGTTTTCACACAGACGCTTCAGGGAAGACCTCTCTGTGTAATGCACATCATATGTCCCATAACTGAATTTCAGAGAAGCACAGCTCTGTGCATGTCTCAATATCCTTCTGCAGATGAGAAGGTTCTTCATGGATCCCCCAAATGAAAAACTGAGAAGGAACCAAACAGTTGGTTGAGAAAAGCGCTTGAATTTAATTTCTCTTACATGTGCAGGAGCAGGAGGAAAAGTTAGAAGTGTAGAAAAGGAGGAAAAGTTAGAAATGTAGAAAAGGAGGAAAAGTAAGGAATAGCAAATGCAAAGAGATCGTCACCTCTGTCCATCCAGTGATATCCCACATGTCCTAAAGGCTTCCAGTGGTGGGGGAACTTTAGAGTTGTGGAATCAGAATCAACCAGTCTGGAAGACCATCCAATTGAACCTGTCATCCAGCCCTATCCAATTAACTATACTATGGCACTAAGTGCCTCATTCAGTCTTTTCTTCAACACCTCCAGCGATGGTAACTCCACCACCTCCCTGGGCAGCCCATTCCAATGGCAAATCACCCTCTCACAGGCTCACAGGATGTCAGGGATTGGAAGGGACCCAAAGGGATCATTGGGTCCAACCCCCATGCTGGAGCAGGACCAGACAATCTAGCTCAGGTCACACAGGGACATGCCCAGACAGGCCTTGAAAGTCTCCAGAGAAGGAGACTCCACAGCCTCTATGGGGAGCCTGTTCCAGTGCTCTGTGACCCTTACAGTAAAGAAGTTCCCCCTTCTGTTGAGGTGGAACCTCCTGTGCTGCAGCTTCCATCCATTGCTCCTTGTCTTACCACAGGGAGCAAGTGAGCAGAGCCTGTCCCCACCCCATCCTGACCCCTAGCCTTCAGATATTTATAAACATTGATTAAATCCCCTCTCAGTCTTCTCTTCAGCAGACTACACAGCCCCACCCTAACACCTTCACTGTTCTTCCTTTTCCTACTGATGGATTTGAAGAAGCCCTTCTTGTTCTCTTTTCCTTCCTTTGACAGGTTCAGTTCCAAGAGGGTTTTGGCCTTCCTTGTTGCTTTCCTACATGCCTTTGGAGAACCCTGTAGTTCTCCAAAGTGACAAATCCATTCTTCCATGAATTCTAAGTGTCTTTCTTCCCTGAGATTTCCTTCAGGAGCTCCTTGCTCAACCATGCAGGTCTCCTAGCATGTCTGCCTGATTTTTTACTCGGGGAACACACCTAACTTGGCCTTGGAGGAAGTGGTCTTTAAAAATTAACCAATTTTCTTGGGCTGCTTTACCCTCTAGAGCCTTAGCCCATAGGATTTCTGCAAGCATGTTTCTGAAGAGCACAAAGTTAGCTCTGCAGAAGTCCAGGGTTGTAATTCTACTTGTTGGTCTGCTTCTACCCTGTATAATACTAAACTCCACTGTGTCATGATCACTGTCCTCAAGGCTGATCCCATCCTTAATGTCCTCAACCAGTCCCTCTTTATTAGTCAGTACAAGGTCCAGCAGTGCACCTCTCCTTGTTGGTTTCTCCACTACCTGCATGAAGAAGTTATCATTGATACACTGCAGAAGCCTTTTGGGCTGGCTGTGCCTGGCTGTGTGAGCTTCCCAACAGTAGTCCTCTGTGAAGAACTTCCTCCTAAGTTCTCTGAACCTTTTACCATTACCTTTGTGGTTTTATTCCCTTCCCAGCCTCATGTGTGGTCATAGCTCCTCATTCATTCATCATCCTTATGGCATGCTCTGCTGATGTCAGCACTGCCCTGTGGTTAGTTGAGCACTGTCTGGTTCTAAACTCTCCATGCTTCAGTCATCTATGGAGAGTTCTCTCCGTCTGAAGACGCCCCAAAACTGTCAACCCATTTCATAATCTTTGGGTGCGGCTGCACAGAGAGCCTCAGCACTCTTGAATGGGGAACCTGCGGTTTGGTGAGCACCATCTTGCAGAGCAGTGCTAGCTCTCGGTGGTGTCTGGTTATCAGATGCTAATCACAGAGCTAAGTCTTGCTCAGTTGCTTTGGTCACTGCCTTCAGGGGGCAATGCTGATACAAGCATCTTGATTTAGCAGCTTAACTCTTTACAGTATCCTTGAGAGGCCCAGCATAATAAGGAGCTGAGCAGTCTGTAATTTGAAAGTTAGGGACCTGAGACTAGTAAATCTAGAGAGAAGAATGACCATGACCTGCAATTTCGATGGTAGACTGAGAGAGATGGCTTTTTTTCAGAAAATAATCTCTGCCAAACTGAGAGAAGTCTATCAAATCACAATTGTTTCATGTATCAAAGACTGGCAACTGAGTCCCTCAATAAGTCTGTTCAGGACCAGGTTGTAACAGCTTTCAGACGTGGCCCTTGCAACTTGAGGTTTCCTTTTAAACACCGCAGGGAAATTAGCATCTGAATTATTAAATATGTTTTCCTTTGGGGAAAATTTTGACTGACAATATTACCTAAAATTCTGAGTCTCATTTAACATCAGCATGGTGCTGCATTAAGTATGTGAAGCAGACATCTGTCAGTGGATAGCAAATAGATTTTACACACCTTTTTTCCTCTATTATACTTACCTTCACTCCACTTTTTCACTTTTAAATGGCATGATAAGAGAATTCTATAAGGTCTGTGCACTGTCAGTGGCATTGTGACAAGTTATCTATCCACCTTATTTAATTTTTTATCTCTTCCTCATTCTGGTTTTGCCTGTTACAAGAGTTAGTCTTCCTTCTTTGCTCACTTAGTCTTCTTAGCTAAAATTCTGCACACATCACATATGCACTTTAACATTCTCTTCCCACTCTTCTTCATCAAACCTTTTTGTCTACAGCTACACTAGGACCTTTGTCCTTGCCTTCATAGGGGAATTGTTTAAAACCCCCACATACTTAGGTTGGTATTCTTGGCCAGTTGAATGCTGGCCTTGGTTATAAGGAGCAGTCATCTTGCAAGAAACTTGGAGGCACAGGAGAACCATGAGTTTTAAAATGAGGCTGTAGATTTCTGCAGCTGGTTGATAAGAAGCTTGACTGCTGAGAAGCTTTCTGAAGTTCATATAAATGAGACACTGGAGAATGACAAATCCTTTAGTCTGTCCCTACAACACTTCATTCCTGAGCAAAAGCAGTGCTGTACTTACAAGATTACAAAAAGCTGTAGGCACCAGTTATGATCCAAGAAGATGTTTGCTGCTGCCCAAATAAAACATTTGTAAATCACTTCACTGTGCACTGAATATTTCAGGCTGTGATTGCATATTTTATGAACAGACAATAATCCATTCTTCAGCTGTCCTGATGGATCATCAGGTCAGCCGCTGAGTGTTTAGGAGTTGAGGTGTAGGAATGGCAAAATCACTGATGTGTGAAAATGGTACAGAAGCAGCCCATTACTTTGAGCAAATAGCTGCTTTTGATCTTCCTGCTGATTGAACTGGTGATGGCTCAGGACAGGAAAGTCTACTGCTCTTCTTCAAGTGCAGCAAGTTGGGTTGTTTTTTTTTTTGTTTTGTTTTGTTTTTGTTTTTTTTTTCATGCATAATAACATCATTTCGGTAACCTTCAAATGTTTTGGTTTCAGAAAGACCTTTTTCTTTGTTTTTCTGGTCATAGAATCCAGGTGCTTAAACAACTTGGTGCTACATATGAGATGGAAAATTTATTCCTGCATAAGGAGTTAATTTAATACAGTATCACTGTCAGGCTTAACAGGAAACCAGATATCTGGAGACATTGAAGGAGTTAGAGTCCTCAGCGTGTGGGTTTTTCTTTTGTCAGGTGGACACGCATAGAAAGAATTACACAATTTATGGATTCTTAGTTGCTGTTTGTACAGGAATAGCTAGAAAAAAGAGGGTGCTCAGGGCATGATGAATACAATCTCCACAGGATTTCAAGACTTTCTTTTATCCATGGCAGCAGTGCCACAGGAAATGGTTACTACTGCAGTGGCAGGCTAAACTGAAGCATATATTGCCTAGGGAGGTGGCTGGGGCCCCATCCCTGGAGATACTCAAAGTGAGGGTTGTTAGGGCTCTGGGCAACCTGACCTAGTTGATGATGCCCCTGCTGACTGCAGAGGAGGTTGGACTAGATGACCTTTGTGGGTCCTTTCCAACCCAGACCATTCTGTGTTTCTATGAGTCTATGGTTCTATGATGACAGTAGACTGCAACTGGTTAATTGTCTGTTGTTAATGAAAAATGCAATCATACATACTTGAGAAATGCTAACAAGCTAAAATTTAGTCTTTCTTACTAAGCTACTCTCCAGCTTAAGATATCTTGGAAGGAGAGGTGGTATCTCAACTACTTAAGGTATCTGGGAAGGAGAGGTGGTGTTTGTTGGAGTGCTATTCCCACCTCTCCCAGGACTGAATGTAGGCACTGGCCAACAGCTCTCTCAGCTCTTTTCTCTCTGCAGAGCTTTCTTTGTATCCAGCTAGCTGGGAAGATAACAGGAGAAGGAGCAGTTTGTGTAACAGTAGGATATTCCATGCCTCACCTCTTTGAGAAGCAACGAACTCATCATTGCTTGGTTTGGTTTTTTCTGCTTAAATTAAAGAAAAAACAGCAGAATTTGTTTAATTAAATTTCCTTCTTTCTTCCGCTCCCTCCTTTGTCAGATGTGCGATGAAGTGCAATGAATTTTTAGTAAAGGTTAATTATATGTAAAAATCACCAGTCCATTGCTTTAAATATTTGCATGGTAACATGCAGACCACTTATCCCATGCATCATGGTGGAGGAGTTCCTAATTCTTGTCATAAACTAGCGTGGATGAGGCAGTCGCATCTCCTGCAAGTGTTGTGCTCATTATTTCAGCAATATGAGTTTGCCTTTAAGGGGTTGCTAGTTAGCCTGTAAACCAGCAGACTCTGCAGACAGTTTTACTCTTGGAGATTTGTAGCAGAGTGACTTAAGCCATCCATCTGGAGAACAGAAGCAAGTTAATTAGATTTGTATAAACAGCACGTCTGTCAGTTTTGCAAGCACTTATTAGCTGAGTACATCCTAAGTATTAGCAGCCTGTGGATCAAAGGGATACATTTCAGATTTTTTTCCCATAGTAATTTGTTGTAAAGAATGTGCCAATTGTTGCAAGTAATTAAAGCTCGAATCTGCTTTTGTCACTGATATACCAAAAAAGATAACAACATTGAATTTATTTTGTGCTGTGAATATGTTTGAGTCTTGGTCTTCTTAGATATTTCATGATATAAAATAGGAGCTAGACTTCACTAATTGCATTCCATCTGTGGCTTTTTAGTAGTGAGTATTTTTACCTTTGTGGCTTACTAGGAGGAAAGACATTCACTTGCTCTGCTATCTTCAGTTCTGCCCAAGCAATGAAGTCTCCCAGTCTGTAGAGAAGGATACAGGCAGATGATGAAGATACCAGACTGTTTAAGATTCCATCATCTTGAACTGCTTGTGCATGTTGCAAGGCTACTTCCCTGTTAATATGAACTTCTCCCTGGAATGTTTTCTTTTGCTGTTATTTTCTGTTTATGGAATGCATTAGGTTATTGAAGACCTTCCTTGTTGAAATTGTTTGGATATTGTGGGTATTTTACCTACTGACTTGGTGTAAACCCTCACAGATTTTGCTGGACACTGAAAGACAGCAGTTTCTCATGTGCTTTCTGATTTATGATGTGGCCTGTGGCTGAAGAAGGGCCTGGTCCATAGTACTGGGCAAAACAGCCAAGACATTTGCAATTTTCAGAGCTTTGCTGTAGGTCAGGGATCTGGAACCCCACCTATTTGAATATAACCCAGTTATTGTAAAAGGCAGTAAAGTTTGTTTAAAAGATGCAAGATGTGCAAATGTTTATGAAGACAAAGAAAAGAGTATGAAAGGAAAAACAGATACCCTAAATGAGTTGTACTAGAAAAGACAGGAATGTCCAGCTAATTACTTGGTAGATGCTCAGCTAGCCTTCACAGTCAGGGG
The DNA here is from genome assembly GCA_013396675.1 of Eubucco bourcierii. Lineage (NCBI taxonomy): Eukaryota > Metazoa > Chordata > Aves > Piciformes > Ramphastidae > Eubucco > Eubucco bourcierii. The sequence continues at coordinate 37,019 of VWZE01001524.1, read as the reverse complement.
TTTGGTCCTCGCGAAGGACAGATGTGTCCAGGAGTAATTCACAGCAAGGACTCTCCTTCAGTTTGCTGTTTCCATTTGTATACATATCTCTGTGCTACTCCAACTTGACAAGGGTTATTCCTGTGACCCTTGGTGTGCTCAGGAGGTAGGTTTGCTGTTCTCTTCAACAGAGTCTTCATTAATGCTTGTTTAAGGACAGATCAGATGCCACTTTACTGTGGTTCATTAAGGGTATACATATTTAATTTTGTCTTTCTGAGAAGCCAGTAAAACCATGAGAAATAAAAAAAGCATAGAATCATAGAATCATAGAATGGTAAGGTTGGAAGGGACATCAAGGATCATCTAGTTCCAAACCCCTGCCACAGGCAGAGACACCTCCCACTAGTACAGGTTACTCAAGGCCTCATCCAATCTGGCCTTGAACACATCCAGGGAGGGAGCAGCCACAACCTCCCTGGGCAACCTGTTCCAGTGCCTCACCACCCTCACTGTAAAGAACTTCCTCCTAACATCCAGTCTAAATCTCCCCTCTGTCAGTTCAAACCCATTGCCCCTTATCCTGTCATTCCAAGACCTTGTCAATAGTCCCTCCCCAGCCTTCCTGTAGGCCCCCTTCAGATATTGGAAGGCTACTATAAGATATCCTGGAAACCTTCTCTTCTCCAGGCTGAAGAGCCCAAACTCTCTCAGCCTGTCCTCATAGGAGACATTACCTATTAAATAGCAGCGGGGGGATACTTCAATCTTAAATCCAACATGAGCTGAGGTAGCTTTTTTTGATGCGCCCCTGTCAGTCTTTCATGTACACTAAATCTTTCTGTCATTCTAATTTCCATTTCCCTCTAAGAGGCCTTGTGCTTACCCAGATGAAGCACACATTCCAGTCTATCTGATCATGGCTGTTCATGTGCAGCACAGTGATACCTGTAATTATATTTCCTATTTCCTAGAGAAAAGCAGAAATGAAATTCAAGTGTCAAGCTTCTGCAGAGTAAGAGAGAGTTTGGATAGGAGACTATCCATACAGTTTGTGGTGACTGTGGTGATTGATAGAGTAAAGCATGGAACCAGCAGACATTTCTGCTTTGGGTGATAGTAAACAGGAGGTGTGTTTTTAATAGGTTTTGGTTTAACTTGGGTGAAAACTGGGAATTACATTAGAGACTTGGGTTTCAACATGAGTTACACCCTTATGTCAATGTTGTTGAAGGGAAAGTAGAATGTAAATTCCTTTTCAGTGCCTTCTGATCTCACTTCTGCTTTAAACGCATTCCTGAAAGAGAACAAACTATCCAAAATTATTTCCAGGTGATGTGTAGGAGGATACCAGCAATGCTCCCAGTGATACCACCTCAAAAAAATTCCAGTGAAAGCTGGACAAAGACTTGGGGTATTAAGTCTGATTCATTAGCCTAGTGGACTGATGAATGATTCTCTGGATATTCATTTGAAAATCAGGATTTGTTCCTTCAGCCATTCCTAGACTGCTCTGTATGGTCACCAATTATCTCCTCTGCTGGTTGTACTCTGAAGGTGATGATCCAATTGCACAGGTGTTAATTCTTCTAGAATCACTGAAAACAAGGAGTAGAGAGACTTGCTGGGTGCAACTCAGGGGGCTGAAAAACAAGGTCTACTCTTTGCTGGAGAAGGTATGGTTTGAAGTGTTGAATTTGTATTGACAGCAGTAGTGATCTAAGAATAAATGTATGTAAATGGAATTTATCTACTTCTAATTTAGGCAGTAACACTTTATTTCCTGCTTCATAGCTTTGTGACAGTTGTGTTGCTCAGGCAGAGGAGAGCTTTGTGTTCTTTGTTTTAATAATTCAGCCAGTGTAACATAGGATAAACCAGACATTGGTTCTTGGAACCCTTTCACTTACCTGTTTTGAAACAGAGGCTGTAATTGCCTATCATCCTTCCCATTAGTGAAATGTTGGCAACATTTTCAAAGAAAGATCATTGGATCACAAGTTATTGTGAACTCTCTGAAATTTATGAGCAGCCACTCTTGTGAATGGTCCTGCTGAAATAATTCTCAGTATTGATGTGAACAGCTGCACCTCAGTGACAGTAAGGAGTTTGAAATCTAGCTTTGAAATAGTTCCAAGGGTTTGACCACCATGTTATAGCCACAATACAGCTGAGGAGTCTTCAAGCTGTTGGTTTATCAGATGAGACAATACAGATATATGAGAAGCCTCTAGAGACAGCCCCCCCTCCCTTTTTTTTTTTTTTTTTTTTTAAATTTAAGATTTTAATCTTTTTAAGGAGAGAGTTCAATTCAGTAAAGCAAGGGCTTAGGAAGTGTTTATAATTTAAGCTGCTTTACTTAGTTCAGTTTCTTTCATAAAAGACATAAAATACAATTAAAGTTGATGATTGTGGAAGGAAATTATGTGAACTGGGAACTCTAAACAGTTCTGCAAAAGCACTTGGAAAATTAAGCACAGATTATTCTGTTCGTGTACAAAGTCATTTAGATGGTGAATGGAAACTGTGAAACTCAGCAAATATTCAGTGTTCATCAATTATTGAAACTCCTCAGGGTAAAATATTCAGTTGCAATAGACACCTAATAAAACCAGAAGAAATAAAAAAGATATAAGAATATGCAGTACATGATAAAGGGCTTTGGTGCAGCTGCAGCTGCAGCAAACACACCTAGGTTACCAAGTGATGTAACAGTGAAGCTGATTACCCAAGCAAAATGAAATAATCACAGAATTAACCAGGTTGGAAAAGACCTTTGAGACCTTGTGACAACCAATGAAGCAGAAACTGTGCATGATCATAAGGGGGAGTAGGTTAAAAATGTTAGTTTTCTCACTTAAATACCTAGAATTAGGTACACAGTAGCTGGAATTCAGATATTGTTATCTAAGATGAATGTTTTAAAAGGTGTCTTGCAAAGTATGATAAAATATTTGAAGAAAAAAAAATATTGTCCTACTCTTCTGTGAAATGTCCATCTGTGTAGTAGCTGTTTGTCATTCCAAAGGTATTTCTAATTATCACAAGTTATTAGGAGTTTGGGTTGCTATTATTGGGGGTGCTGGAGGAGGAGAATCATGCACATGAGCCAATGGTGTGCACTTGCAGCCCGGATGGTCAGTGGCATTCTGGGCTGCATCAAAATAAGCAGATCCAGAGAGGTGGTTCTGCCACTCTGCTCTACTCAGGTGAGATCTCACCTGGACTGCTGCTTCCAGCTCTGGAATTCTCAACAGAAGAAGGACATGGACCTGATGGAATGGGTCCAGAAGAGGGCCACACAGATGATTAGGGGGCTGAAGCACCTCTGCTATGAGGATGGGCTGAGGGAGCTGGGGGTTGTTCACTGAAGAAGAGGTTGTTCTGTGGACACCTAACAGCAGCCTTCCGGTACCTGAAGGGGGTCTACAAGAAGCCTGCAGAGGAACTGTTGCCAAAGGCCTGGAGTGATAGGATGAGGGGCAGTGTTTTGAAATCAGAGGAGATTTAGATTGGATGTTAGGAACAAATTCTTCACTTTGAGGGTGGTGAAATACAGGAACAGGTTGCCCAGGGAGGTAGCTGGGACCCCAGTTCTGAAGCTGTTTAAAGTCAGTCTGGATAAGACTGAGCAGCCTGATCTAGTGGAGCATGTCCCTGCTGGCTGCAGGGGGGTCGCACTAGGTGCAACCTTTGGAGGGCTTTTCCAACCCAAACCATTCTATAGTTACCAGTGCTTGTTTAAACAGCGAGACAAACATTACTGCCTGAGGATGAGGTGTAAAGAGGAAAAAAAAAAATCCCTTTAGTCCTTTGTTCAATTTTGGTATGTCTATTTTTTGATATATAACCTTCTTAAGGGAGTTAACCCAGGTATGTTGCTGCTGCTGCTGCCACTGATAGAAGAAGATAGATTACAGACTGTGCTGGTTTGAGGCTAATTGAAATATTTTAATGAGAAAAATTAGATTATTGGCTGTGAAAGGAAAATAATGGTGATGTCTATGTTACCCATTCGTTCTACTGGAACATATAAAAACAAGGGCACAAACAAAGATAAGGCAGTCTCTGCCTGGCTGTCACTCTATTTACTCTTCTACCTGAACCTGCATATTCCCAACTAATCATTCTGCTTCTAACACCTCTTGCTGACCTTTCCAACTCACCCTACATTTAAAGACGATTCTGAGATAAGGGAGAGGGTAAAAAGGGTTGAAAGAAGCTGGAAGGGTGGTTGATAGCCCCTCCTGGGCAGTCTGGCTGCTGGGAGGAGTTTTGTATCTCTATGTGTTACTTTTTACTTGCATATTACTGTATATAGACACAAATATATCTGTATATAATTCGCTTGTAAATTGCGCAAAACTATAAACACAGCTTCATTCCTTAACTTCCAACCAACTGAGTTTAGTCTGGGTAAATTCTTAACCTTGGGAAGGGGGGGAGGGGCAGTTAATTCCCAAACCATAATGCAGGCCGCCTATTTTTCCCAGGGATGACCTCATTGCAGGAGGCTCAGGGCGGACCTCATTACTCTCTTCAGCTACCTGAAAGGAGGTTGTAGCCAGGTAGGGTTTGGTCTCTTCTACCAGGCACCCAGCAACAGAATAAGAGGACACAGTCTCAAGTTGTGCCAGGGGAGGTCTAGGGTGGATGTTAGGAGGAAGTTCTTCTCAGAGAGAGTGATTGGCATTGGAATGGGCTACCCAGGGAGGTGGTGGAGTTACCGTCCCTGGAGGTGTTGAAGCAAAGCCTGGATGGGGCACTTTGTGCCCTGGTGTAGTTGATTGGGTAGGGCTGGGTGATAGGATGGACTGGATGATGTTGAAGGTCTCTTCCAACCTGGATGATTCTACGATACTACCACTATAAACCATACTGAGGACAGTACCATCCCATCAGGTGTAAACACCAAGGGGACAAATGGGAGGAAGCATAGTCAATGATGCAAAATACAAACCCAGCACCCAGGGCTTATCTCAGTGCCCAGCTCTAACTCTCTGCAGGGCACATGAACCTCTCTAGCAAGTGTGAGTGAGGTTAACTGCACCTAGGTCTGTGCTTTACATCTTCAGCGAATATTTATATTTACATATGTGGGTGGAAATAACAATACTGAGGGTAAAGATGAAGCTGATGCAGCAAAGATACATTTGTGCTCCTATTTACTGAAACCTAAAGCTGAAAGCACTTTTCAGTCCCAATGAACTGACTCGCTGTGTCACTGACCCCAGGGTATCATAGTTTCTTTCTCTGCTAAAACAACCTCACAAAACCAAATACAACCTGGGTTTAGGAGCTTTGCTTTTTACAAATTAAGTTCTCTAAAATAGTTTCAGGTCACGGCACATTTTCTTCACATGATCTGCTGCTTCATAATTACTCTAAAACATTTAGTATTAATCCACAACCAGATTGTCAGATGTCACTCTTACGCTTTCCTTGTTTTTGCTTTTATTTTGTAAGATTATTTCAGACTCTCAGTGAGGTTTTCCAAGAGCCAACTTCTGGAGCTGTCAAGATTATTTCATAAAGAGAAAGAGTTGTTTGTTGCTTTCTAGCTTTATTCATCAAACTGGCCTCTAAAAGTGACTCTGAGATCTTTATTAGCTCTGCAGGTCTTGTGTGACTCATAGTCTGGCCTGATCCTATGGAATTCCTCTTCAAAGTCTTTATGCCATGTCTAAAAATACTGAGGTTGGAGCCCATCAGTAAGTCCTCTGTCGTCAGCAGCCACTGCTGATGATCCTGGTAGCGAGTCAGGCATCAGCAGTTTTCACAGAAATACATTTCTGCTGCTCCGTCACTTCCACACACAGAAGTCAGCAAATAAACTTCCAGAGGCAGAGAACTGGCAGAGAGCTGCCCCAAGTGATGTGTGCAATTGAGATACAAGGCATGGGGAGAAATTGCAGCTTTTATAGGAAAGAAAAACAGCTGTGTTGCAAGAGTGCAGTGTGTGAGATGCTTTGTACAACCTCTAAGAAGGTAAAGGTGAGCTGAAGATGGCAGGTGATCACTAGCATGGCTCCTTTCCCTCTCCCCAACTCAACCCTCTCCTTGCATCAGGAAGACATGAAAGTCCCCCCACTCCCACCCCTATTTTCACACTGAAATATTTCCACTGCTGGAGATGATAGCAGGAGGGCTGTGGAGTGTTTGCTACTGCTGAAAGTGTCTGGGTCTGATCCAAACAGTCCTTGCAGTTACAGTTTTCAGGAGTCTTGTGTAGACAAAAGAGATAGCAAGGTGGAGACATCTTTGCTTCTTCAAGCAGACACCTCTCCCAGGTAAGCACCTACCTTGCTGGTGTCTTGAGCTGGACCTGCCTTGCCTTCCACCTTCTACCACCTTCTAGAAAGTGAAGGAATTATGTCCCCAGAAAAATCATGAGGAAGAGTTACAGCCTCTGTTTCTGTTTGCTACAGGAATAAGCATATATCCTTGACAAGCCCTGAAAACAACACAAAACAAGATCTTTCCCCCCCATTCTTTCTGAGCCTAGTATCAGCTGTCTGCAAACATGAAAGAACATGGACAGGTAATCAGTGAATCACAGAACCTTAGGGGTTTGAAGTGACCTCCAGAGATTATCAAGTCCAAAAGGATCACAGGATGTCAGAGGTTAGAAGGGGCACAGATCATTGAGTCCAACCGCCCTGCCAGAGCAGGATCATACAATCTAGCTCAGGTCATAGAGGAATGAATCCAGATAGGCCTTGAAAGTCTCCAGACAGAGACTTTTGTCCTATCCCAGGGAGCAACTGAGTAGAGCCTGTCCCCACTCTTTGTGCCCCCCAACCTTCAGATATTTATAAACATTTATTAAATCCCCTCTCAGTCTTCTCTTCTGCAGACTAAGCAACCCCAGGTCCCTCAGCCTCTCCTCATCAGGCAGTGCTCCAGGCCTCATATCATCCTCATACCCTTCTGCTGGACCTTCTCCAGCAGATCCCTGTCCCTCTTAAATTAGGGGGCCCAAAACTGACCACAGTACTGAAGATGGGGTCTCACCAGGGTAGAGTAGAGAGGGAGGAGAACCTCCCTTCTGCTGGATACACTCTTCTTAATACACCATTCTCAGCCACTCCCATGGCCAGCAACCTAGCAGTGAGCTCTGTGTGTGCTGATTTCTTTTTACTTGATCCTCGTGGTACATCTCTGTAAGACTTTAAGAGTTCTCGTGTGCCCCTAACATGCTGCAAGGTAACAGGATGAAACCTCTTATTAGCCTCCCACCCTGGTGTGCTGCCCCTCAGGTTATAATCTCCCTGCCAAGGCAGGATGCCCTAGGGTAGTTTGCATAGAAATGCATCCAGGTGGGTTTTGAAAGTCTCCAGAGAAGGAGACTCCGTAACCTTTCTGGGCAGCCTGTTCCAGTGTGCTGTCACCCTCACTGTAAAGAAACGTCTCCTCATGTTGAAGTGAAACCTTCTGTGTTCCAGTTTGTAGCCACTGCTTCTTGTCTTATTGCTGTGAACCACCGAAAAGAGCTTGGCCTCATCCGCTTGACACCTACCCCTCAGATAGTTACAGATATTGATCAGATCTCCTCTCGGTCTTCTTGTCTCCAGACTAAACACTCCCAGGGCTCTCTGTCTCTCTTCGTAGGGGAGATGTTCAAGTCCCCCAGTCATCCTCGTGGCTCTCTACTGGAGTCTTTCCAGCAGGTCCCTGTCTCTCTTAAACTGGGGACCCCAAAATTTGTCACAGTGTTCCAGATGCGGTCGCACTAGGGCAGAGTATAGGGGGAGAAGGACCTCCCTAGACCTGCTGGACACACTTTTTTTGGTGCACCCCAGGATGCCATTGGCTCTCTGACCACAAGGGCACACTGCTGTAATGAGCTGTCCACTTCCTATGGCTTTATGGGGTTTGTTTCTTAGTGTGGAAAAATCATACTTTCCTTTAATGCAAACTCTGGAAGATGTTGTAAGGCTGAAACAAGATCTGCCTGGCAAGATCATGGGGCAGATCCTGCTGAAAACTCTGCTAAGGCAAATGGAAAACAAAGCAGAGGTGATTGGTGGGAACCAGCAATGGCTGCACCATGGGCAGATCTTGCCTGACAAATTTAGTGGCTTGTTATGAAAAAGACACAACAACAGTGGACAAGGGAAGGGCAACTGATGTCATCTACCTGGACCTGAATAAGGCATTGGACTCTGTCCCACATGACATCCTGGTCACCAAACTGGAAAAACATGGACTGGATGTGTGGAGCACTACTGGATAAGGAATTGGCTGGATGGTGGCACCCAGAGAGTGGTGATCAACGGCACAATGTCCACCTGGAGACCAGTG
>VWZE01001524.1:0-28433 GCA_013396675.1 Eubucco bourcierii | reverse complement strand
GTGCAGTTCTGGAACCCTCAGCACAGGAAGGACATGGAAGTGTTGGAACCAGTCCAGAGGAGGCCATGAAGATGCTGAGAGGGCTGCAGCAGCTCTACTATGAGGACAGACTGAGAGAGTTGGGGCTTTTCAACCTGGAGAAGAGAAGGCTTCCAGGAGACCTAATAGTAGCCTTCCAGTATCTGAAGGGGACCTACAGGAAGGTTGGGGAGGGACTATTTACAAGGTCTTGCAATTACAGGACTAGGGGCAGTGGGTTTACACTGGCAGAGGGAAGATTTAGACTGGATGTTAGGAGGAAGTTGTTTGCAGTGAGGGTGGTGAGACACTGGCACAGGCTGCCCAGGGAGGTTGTGGCTGTTTCCTCCCTGGAAGTGTTCAAGGCCAGATTGGACAAGGCCTTGAGTAACCTGTACTAGTGGGAGGTGTCTCTGCCTGTGGCAGGGGGTTGGAACTAGATGATCCTTGAGGTCCCTTCTGACCTTACCATTCTATGATTCTGTGATTCTAAACAGTCTCACTCCATTCTTGGCCAGTGTCAGGAATGGGGTGCTGAGGCAGGCCAGACTTTGTCCTGGCCTGCACACCAATGGCACATTTCTAATTTCAAGCTGAAGCTGAGTGTCATTCCCGTAAGACCTGAAAATACTGTGAACACACAGAGGCTTGGAGGAGATTTGTGCTCTCTAATTGTTTTTCTCTGCGGAATCGAAAGCCTGAGGTGTTTACTGTTTTGCAGCCTGCGCTTCAGTATTACACTTGATTAGAAAGAAGCTAAATATGCACAAGATTTCATTTTGCAAACTAGCTTGTGGTTTTCTACATGATTAGTAGTCTCTTGTGGATGATTTTACACACACCTCTTATCAGTGCTGATGTGTGTTTGCTTTGGAGGCAGGTTTCTTATGTTGCAACTCTCTGGTGAATCTTTACTGTGGTGCCAATCAATTGACATAATTATTTCCCTTGCTAATTCTCCATTACCTGGTTTTTGTTGTTGCTTTCTTTGCCGGTGCAGTTCCTTCAGCTCCCTCGTGAACGTGTGTGTTCTCTTGTTCAAGGGCTTTTCAGGGTTTGTTTGGATTTTTTTATTTGTTGGTTTTGTTTTGTTTTTAATTTTCCCCACCCTCCTCTTACAGTTCCATATCATTTTTCATCAATTAGAAACTGGATGTGATCAAGAGGTCCTTATCTTGCCAGTTCAAACAGTATGAAGTGTAAACTCCAGCTGCAGTGAAGTGTTCATAGAGATTTCAGATTACCACAGTGATGTTTGAGAACTGTGGAAACAATGGCCAAAAACTTCTGAAAACACAAGTCTTAAAAAAGCAATTATTTTATTACTACACCAGTATGTTCCTGTAAATATAAGTCCCAGCCCTGGAGGTGTTTAAGGCCAGGCTGGATGAGGCTCTGGCCAGCCTGATCTAAGGTAGGGTGTCCCTGCTCCTGGCAGGGAGGTTTAAACTAGATGATCTTTGTTGGTCCCTTCCAACCCTGACTGATTCTATGATTCTTTGATTCTATGATTCTATAAATATACTGGCTTAGGCGACTTTGTGAGGAAAGAAAACCAGGTAGTAGACAAATGTACCCAACTTTGGTGTTTAGTTTTTGTGCAGACTGGGTGGTATAGAACTGTGTTGCTGCCAAGTTAGATTTGAATTCCCTTCTGCACAGTGCACTGGTTCTGCTGCTTTTTCTCATATATACAGGATTTAACATGTCTGCAAGATATCTTGGCAAATGCAGTCTGTGTATGACATTCCCAAATCAAAATGCAGTCAATGGAGTATTAACTGGATGTCCACCACTGGCTTTTTCTTGCAGCCCTGTGCTAATCACACTGGACTTAAGTATCTGTTCATGGTACTGGCTCCTTATTTCTGCATCTGTCCCTCATTTTCTGTGACTACATCCTGCAGTCCTTTTGTGTTTTATCAGTTAATTATACATAAGTGGGAATTACTGTTCTATGAATTAAGTGAGGGTAGTGCTGCTAGAACTAGAAAATACAAGAATTTGCTGTTGGGGAGATGACAGAAATTGACAAGGATTGCAGAAGATACAGAGGTCTCTTCCACTCCTGGACCATACTCTGCTCCAGAGAGAGCAAAGAGTTACTGGAAGAGTGGCAGTGAGCTGGCTGAGCAATGTTTGGGAGAGTTAGCAGGTTGAAGTGTCCTACCCTCTTCTTGGCTACTTTTGTTCTTCATTTCCTCTTGTATAATTCCCTGGTATGTAAAGGAGTTTGAACAATGATGATTTCACAGTCATTCTAGGGAAAACACCTGGGGAACTGGAATTCCAGTCCTCTGCAGCTCTGCAGATTTTAGCTCTGTGTTTTCTTGTCCTGAACTGTATTCCTTTCTTGTATAAAAATACAGTCTTACCTTAATGGTCTGTTCTCAGACAGCAGAGTTATGTATGGGAGAGTGTAGCATGGACTCTCCCAGTAGCTGAAAAGGAGGAGGGAAGGGATAAGTCTGCCTGCTGGTCCCTTGAATTTGACAGTGGCCTATGAACTTTAGTTGGCCATCTTGCACACATCTGTCTCAGGCTGATGACCACAGCACATTTGTAGTAGTAATGTTTTTGTGTAATTGTGGGTGTTCTCTGCTGTTATTCAGATGTGTGCAAGTTAATGTTGCCAGGAGAAGACCAGAGAGCTTCAGCTCCAGGTTTTGTGCTATCCATGAGCTACCTATATAATCTTGTAAAATCACCAGCAGGTTGGGTAATTGGAATGACTTCTACATGGTGGAAATGTCCTCAATGACTGTGCTTAAGAAGGCATTAGAAGAAATGGAATCTCCTTTGTTAATAAAAAGAATTGTTGGTGAGAAAATTCCCACTGATATTGTCTGCAGGACTCATTGGTCTTAGCAGTTAATTATTTTTCTTTTTTATTAGTTTGGTTGTTTGGGTGTTTGCTTTTTTGTTGTTGTTGTTTGTTTGTAGAATCATAGAGTTGTTTTAGTTGGAAAAGATCATTGAGTCTAACCCTCAGTCCAAGACCACCATGGCCATTAAACTATGTCCCCAAGTTCTATGCCCACATGTTTCTTGAACACCTCCAGGGATGGTGACTCCCCCACTTCCCTGGGTAGCCTGTTCCCATGATTGGTCATACTTGCAGGAATTGATTTTTTCCTAATCTCCAACCTAAACTTGCCCAGGCACAATTTCAGACCATTTCCTGTCACCATCTGATATTAGGGCCCCACCTCACTCTAGCCTCCTCCTTTTGTGGGTTAGTAGAGATCAGTGAGGTCTCCCCTCAACCTCCTCTTCTCCAGACTAAACGATCCCAGCTCCCATAGCTGCTCCTTACCAGGCCTGTTCTCCAGACCCTTCACCAGCTTTGTTGTCCTGCTGTGGATACACTCCAACACCTTTCTCACAGTGAGAGGCCCAAAACAGAGGTGCTGTTATGTGAGAGATGCCTACATGATGGATGTTTACACCCAGATCACTGAGGTAAACAGCAATATTTTCTTCCTGGCCTATTTAGTTTCTTCTTTTGCCTTACTCAGCAAGTGAGAAGTGATACAGCATATTAAAATACCATTCCCACTAATTCAGCTGAACTCATAATCTGTGCAGAGCTGTGCAGAACTATGAGGTGTGGTTGGTTTGTGGTTTATGATTTTTATTTTGGTGGGTTTGCTTTGTTTGATTCTGTTTTAAATGTAGCTGCAGGTGGAAAAATATAATTGAAGTGAGAACGAGTTTCATTTTGGACGGGAGTCCTCACTTGCAAAACACTGTGCTACTTGCAGACTCCTATTCTAGTTGGCCACAGCATTTCTCAGAGGTCTCTCTGATGACCTCTCTGGTCATCAGAATTGTGACTTTTTCTCAGCCTGGCAGGGATATTTGTCAGACTGGGAACAAGACAGACAGCCTGAAAAAATGGAAAACAACCCACATAGGTATGCCTGGGAGTGCAGCACATCACTGGACATTAAGTGGTCATCAAAATTGTATCTGGCAACTTACAGGGGGACAACTGCAGCTTGCAGGAGCTTTGTGGCGGGCTGATGCTGACAGACTGATGAAAAAGGGGACTGTAGTTCACCTGATCCATGGAGGAAGCCAGAGATGCTTTGCTTGTTTTGTCCCCTGGACAAAACTGGAATAACTCTGGTGTATTGACTATAATGGAAGAGAAAACTGATTTTGGACAGAAATAAGTTTTGTGGCCATGGTAGCACAGATGCTGCAGAATGGCCAAGGAATGTGTGCTGAGGTAGAATTTTGGATCCCAGACATTGGGGGGAACTTCTGTTCAGCAGAGTGTTAGTGTTGTATTACTTGGATGTTTGGTGTTTTCTCAGTAGAACATAAGTTTTTCTTTAAATTCTGAAGAGAACATGCTTCTCAACAGATAAGAAGGGCAGAAACTGAAGAAGTCATCTGTACTCAGGGTAGGTGCTACTTCCTTCAAGGGATTGTTGACTCCTGGCCGGAACTAGGAAGGTATGTGGACTCAGAGGGATCACAGAATCACCAAGGGTGGAAAAGATCTCTGAGATCATCAAGTCCAGCCTATGACCTAACAGCACAACATCAGCTAAACCATGCCACCAAGTACCACATACAGTCTTTTCTTAAAGAACTCCAGGGATGATGACTCCATCACCTCCCTGGGCAGTCCATTCCTGCTCAGGGATGTTGAAGCAATTGGAGTGCTTGGCAGAGATTCTATGTAGACCTGTGTATGAAGTCCTAAATAGGCTTTATCTGCACCATTGTACAATAGCAACCGTAAAACGTCTCACAGGACAAAAGCTTGCTGAGTATAGCGAATACAGGATACACATAGACTGACTGCCCTCCGTAAGAACAGGCCTAAATCTGGATATGCAATTCCTGTAATTCTCCTAACAACCAAAAATTAGACATCAAGATACTGTATTATTAACTGCTATCAAAATCCACCCTGCTTTCTATCTTACTTTTCTTGTCTGTCCCAAACAACATGGCCAAACAACATGGTCGTCTCCTGGCTGAGTTTTCCAGACAGGAGCACAGTGCAAACGTCACCTGCACTCCTTCCTCTATTNAGACTGACTGCCCTCCGTAAGAACAGGCCTAAATCTGGATATGCAATTCCTGTAATTCTCCTAACAACCAAAAATTAGACATCAAGATACTGTATTATTAACTGCTATCAAAATCCACCCTGCTTTCTATCTTACTTTTCTTGTCTGTCCCAAACAACATGGCCAAACAACATGGTCGTCTCCTGGCTGAGTTTTCCAGACAGGAGCACAGTGCAAACGTCACCTGCACTCCTTCCTCTATTTCAGTAGATGCCATTTTGGTTCCTGCTGCTAGCCAGAAGGAGTGTATTGATCCCTCTATCAAAGTGCACAGGTCCCTTGGTTGTCTTGTTCTGCTCTTTCAAATCCTTCCTGTGTAGAGGTTTGGTGGAAGGTTTGATGGGAGGTATGTGGGGCCATTGCAATTCAGGAATTCTGATTATTCTCTGCAGTTCCTTGCAGATGAGGTCATTTTCTTACCATCTAACTTCACAATATGCAGGTGCTGCTAGGCTCATGTGCTTTGGATGCCTTGGAAGGCTTTCTGCGAGCAGCATTTCACTCTCTAATAATCATATATATGAATTTCAGTCACCAAGATGTGACTTCTGATGGTTCTGTGGGGAGAAAGAGGGAGGAAATTCATATAATTAGTTCAGCTGCATCTGAGGGTAGTCTGAAATGGTAGGAGAGGTGGCAGTGCTACTGGTATTTCTTTTGGTACTTGAGTTTCTGGGATTCAAGGTCTCCTGTACTGTATTAAACAAACTGCAGGAACTTCAGTCCTGTAAGACATTTTTATTCAAGTTTTACAAAGGTAAATAATGCCAGCGTGGTGATTATTTTATTATGATGAGTGAGGAAAAGGAGCTTTTTATCTTAAAAAATCCAATCTATAAGCACTATTTCTTTCTCCTTTTATCCAATAAAATAACTGAAAATAGTTTTACTTGGAACACAGATAAGGAAATGCCCACGATTAAAGATAATGTTGTGGAATGTCTGGCAGGGCTCAGTGCATCAATAACCCTGACACGTAATTAAAGTAATTGAAAATGCCCTGCATGTGTTCTCTGATAGAAGGCAGTAAAAGATCATTGAGCTACCAAAGCTCTTTCACAATACTAGATATATTTTAAAATCAATCTCTTTTATTTTTAATCTTTTATTGGAGTCCTTTAAATCTCCATGAAGCCAAACGTAAAGCTGCATTGCTGCCTTTTGCTAGTCCGATTGGAATAGAATGGCGCATAACTCATTCACTTCATTTCTAAGGTCAGCAAAAAAAAGTCTGGATTTCAGCTGAGAAGCAGGGGCAAGAGGCTTCTCCAGCATCCAAGCTCTGCACAGAACTGGGCTGGTGTCTTTCTCCTTTTTCCTTAGTTTTCTTCCTCACAGTCTAATTTTGAACCCCTGTTGTCTTCCCCTTTGTGGTGCTTTTGGTTTTGGGTTTGTTTTTTTTTTTTTTTTTTTTTTTTCTGGTTGGTTTGTTGTTTTTTTTTGTTTTTTTTTTCCCAGCTAGACATGGTTGCCCTTTACTTTCTGTGCTCTTGCCACAGTTGTCTGAAATTCACCTGAAGATAGCAGGAAAGCTTGTTGTGTTGAAGTTTTTTGGGAGAGGAACAGTGTTCTGATTTAAGTTACTTGTTTCCAGGGGATCCCAGGTTTCATTAACCCAAAACCCTGCACTGATAAGCATTCTGAACCTTCCAGGACCACTCTGATTTTATGGAAAAGCCCAAAGCCATGTGAGACTCTGTAAATAACTCCAGGAAATGCAGGAAGGAAAGTGTTTTCAAATAAAAAGCAAGAGATCTGAATTTCTTTTACTTTGAGTTCAGGCTTTATTGAGGGTTAAAGTTCTGTCTGGATTTTCTTCACTGAAGAGGAGAGGTGGAAGAAGAGAGAGAGAGAGGGGAGAAGAGAGAGTCATAGAATTATATAATCAGTCAGGGTTGGAAGGGACCTCAAGATGACATCAGTTGGAAAGGACCTAAAACTCCTCTAGTCCACTTCTCCAAGGAGCTGTCCTTTTTCTGTCCCTCTCTCCTTTTTTCCTCTAATACTTGGCTGAATCCCTGGTTTTCTGCTGAAGTACACATTGACAGACTTTGAACTCAAGGTTTCCATTAAAGGTATGTCCATACTTAACCTTGGTCATGTAGTGAGCCCCAGGTGTTTTTTTCAGAATGGAAATACACTTTTGATTAGGAAATGCTGAGACAATAATGCAGGTGACCAGTCTGATTTTGCTCCCTGTTTCCCTAATAGACAGTGCTGCATGATTTAAGTGTTCTCTCTATGGTCTTCTGTCATGAAAAATCAAGAATGCTTTAAAATAGCTTCTTAAAATGAGGTTAAGAAACTTATGGTGAAAGATGCACTTTGCCAGTGTGTTTTTCTGAAGGAGGGTGGGTGTTGTTAATGACTTTTGCTTAAAAACCCAAATGCTGAGTGCTAAATTGTTCTGAGTTCTTGCACTAAGGAATATATCTCATGGTCTCCAGAGACATGATCTGTACAAGTGCTTCCAAATCAGGCAGCCTTCAGAGCAGTCCTGTGGCTCTAGAAATGCACAGGGTATAAGGACTCAGCACTTGAGCTGCTGTGATGGATGGACACAGCCATAGCTCTTGGCAGAAGGTATTCCTGACAGTGACACTAAACATTGGCTGAAATGGCACAGAATTGGAATGTTTCAGTATGCATCATCCTTTTGTGCAATGGAGCAGTAGCAATCAACATTTTGTTCTTGGCCCAGGAGGAAATATTTAAGATTAGCATGACTGGAAGTTAAACATTGGGATGAGAAAGGGATGCTCTAGAGATAAAATTCAATGTGTTTTCTCTTAATTGGTGTTCAGGGCAAGCACAGGGAATAATCTGCATTTCAGTTAGTTTGGGATTGCATTTGAGAAAGTCTCTAGAGTTAAATTAGCACACAGAGCTGGAATACATTACTGCCACACTCATAGTCTGTGGGTGAATGTACTCCAAGGTGTTAACCTTGAGTGATCACCAGACTAGATGAGTCCTGAGGTGCATTAAATCATCACTGTGGAGGTCAAGGGAACCTAAGTCAGTGGAACTAAATCATAGCTTATGCTGAAATAGATATATTTGGATAGGAATGAAATCAAACATGTGGGATGCAATTTCAAAAAGGTATTTAAGCTTCAGAGGTACAAAGAAGGATGTGACATGGATCTGGAGTTTGCTCAGGTACCTAGTGCAAAGGCATTTGGAGACTTTGGAAAAGGAACTTGTATGTGAAGCAGTGAGCTTCTGAGCATTCTTTTCCACAGTGTGTGGTTTACCATTATAGTGAACCTGTGGCCACATTAGTTTAGCTATGCACAATGATGCCAGAACAAAGCAGATCTTTGACTATCTGAAGTACACCAGAAGAACACAGTACTAACTGGCAAGAAGACTGGGAGATGAGATAATGAAATGAGTGGGTTAGACACTAAAATCGTGTTTCTATTTGGACTTGTCTTTTATGGGTTGTTTAATTTTTCAGTTACCAACGTTAACTGACTACACAGCTTAACCAGAAGGCAGAGATAATAATACAAGTGATAACAAGCTCCCAGAGGAGGAGGAGTGGAACTGTACTCATGCATGTAACACCAAACTGTCATTTCCACCCAAGTTACAATGCAGAAAAGTTGTGTTACATCAGTTCTGCAGCATGTTTGCATTAAAACCCTTAGAGTTTTGGTGGCAGATCTCATTGTGTGTGCTCTAATGACCTTATTATTTGCCTTTTCTCCCCTCCCTCTTCTATCATAATGGAAAAGCTGAGCAGGCTAGCAGGCTGCATCATCCACTGCTCATCCACAGCCAGTGTTTGTCTTAACTTTTCTTGGGATATACTGCAGCCTCTCTTTTTTCCAGTCTCCTGAAAAGAAGTCTTCCTCTCTGTTTTTTTTTCAGTCTTTTCCAATGCTTTGTTATCCATATTATAAGAAAGGAGACCTACAGGAAGGCTGGAGAGGACCTGTTTAGAAGGGCTTACAGTGATACGATGAGGGGCAATGGTTTTAAACTGGGACAGGGTAGATTTAGATTAGACACCAGGAGGAAGTTCTTGACAATGAGAGTGGTGAAATAGTGGAACAGGCTACCCAGAGATGTGGTTGAGGCCCTGTCTGTGGAAACATTGGAGATGAGACTCGATGTAGCCCTGAACAGCCTGATCTAGTTGGAAGTGTCCCTGCTGACTTGCAAGGGGGTTAGACCTTTGAGGGTCCTTTCCAACCTGATATGATCTGTGCATCTGTAATCTGTTTGAAGTCTTTGGTCTCAGGTTGGAATAGGTTTCAACAACAGGGTGATGAGCACTGGCTCAGCTCTGGGCTGTTTTTGACATTGCTGAGCTCCTTATTGCAATGAACAGGTGATGATGGGTTATGAACAGTCCAGCAGGGGTATGTTTGCTAGAGTGGTGTGTTCAGATCAAGATCTTAAAGCTGAGCTGGCACCTGAAAGGCTGGAGTAGCTCGACTTTGAGAACACCTATGGGCATGTCAGTGAGACATGAAGTTCTCTTGCAGTCTCTTTAACGTTTGAAAGCAGAGCACTTAATAGATACCTGTGGACTTAGCGGCTACAGAGTTTGTTAGTGTACATCTGTGTGTGTGTGTGAGCTGGTGCAAACCTACACGTATGAATGGCTCCTGAGCAGTTGTTTCCTTGCAGCTGTAGTGAACATCAAACTAAACCTCTGTGGACTGTTTCCCAGCAAAGATAATTGCGTGTTTTGGGGAGCTCTGAACAGTGCTGTGCAAACTGCATGTTGTTTGGTTCTGGTGTCAGTCTTTGCTTTGAGAGTTTTATTTGAAACTGTCAGCCTGAGGCAAAATACCAGCAAATGGGGTTATGAGTGTAGGGAATCTCCCTGATTACATAAAAGAAGATGAAGGTGGAGAAGTGGTGGAAGATAAAAATTCCTGCAAGACAAAATCTTGGAAAGAATTGCATAGCAAGAAGCTAACTGGATACATTCCCCCCCCGCCAAAGTGTTATGATGGATGCCAGAGAAAGCTGTAAGAAATCTGGTGTCCAGATGCATTTGTTTCTTATGGCTAAATGTAAAACTCCCATTGACAGCTGGTGTCTGCAGATGATTCCAGGGAACAGATGACAGCCCTGTGTTACTGCCAGGGTAACGGCCATGACAGCTAGATAGTGCAGCTGCTTCACATGGACCCTCCTCCCTGCCCCGCAGCTCCCACACTCACTGCCTGTTAAGGAGGGGTTGAATCTGGGTTGTTAATGAATTGTAACAAGGTTAATATAAAAATATTAGATATTTTGTTAAACAAAGAAAATTCCCCAACTTATTTACGCGGTTTCTGTCAACCACTGAGTGAAGCTGAAGGTTTTGCTGGACCCTGGTTGTACCTATGTGAAGGTGTGAGACATTTTTATGCGAAGATGGGTAGAGGCTTTTTACAAGAACATGTCGTGGCAGTGGCTTTGAACTGAGAAAGAGTTTGATTAGATGTAAGGAACAAGTTCTTTACTGTGACAATAATAAGACACTGAAATGTTTGCCCAGAGGGACTGTGGATGGATGCCCCATCGCAGCAAGTGTTCAAAATCAGACTGGATGGGGCTTTAAACAACCTGGTCTTGTGAGAGGTGTCCCTGCCCATGGCAAGGAGGTTGAAATTAGATGTTCTTTAAGGTCCCTTCCAACTCAAACCATTCCATGATTCTATGACTTTTGTGAAATTCATGTTCAGTTTCTGCAGTGACTGGATTTCAGTGAAAAGGGTGATTTAGCCTTTCTGATCTGTAGCTACTCATTAACCTTGTGTATATATCATATCATATCATATCATATCATATCATATCATATCATATCATATCATATCATATCATATCATATCATATCATATATCATATATCACATTATATTACATTATATTCTGTTATATGATAGTATAATATAGTATGTTATAGTATATTACGTTATGTTTTACCCTGTCTTACAAATGGTATCCTTTGAGCTAAATTATTCCAATAGTAGTTAATCCTTCTTGAAAGCAATGGGAATTTCACTATTATCTTTTACATGTGGCAATAAGGTACTGTAAAGCACTGCTTGCACTCAATTACTTGAGCTAAGTGTCCAATAAATAACTTTGACTTGCAGGCTAAGCGTGAGATCGAGGTTTCAGTTAACGTAACAACTCACCTGCCTTTCTCAAGAAGAAACAGCAATGTGATAGTGGTTTGAGGTATAGGAAGACATAGAATGAATTATCATTAATGACACGTGTAGCAAGTTTTACAGGTTTTTTGTTACTTCTGTGGAGTTGATAACTAAGTATTCAGGATCATTTCAGCTGCAGATTTGCTTCTGATGGGAATGGAAGGGCTGAGCCAAGACTCTCCTCTCCTGCACTGTCCCCTGTCTGTGACTTTTGAGTGGGGACTTTGGGGAAACTCTGCCCTGTTCCTTGCAAACTGTGTGAAGATCAAGAAGGTGCTGGGAAATGGAGGTTTCCCAGTGTGCTAAGAGAAAGAAGTGGTGCTGAGGGGATTAAGGATTGAATTTTCTTCAAATTTCTCTTTTCCTATGCCCTGTTTGTATTCAAAAGAAAAGGAACAGTTTTTGGAAGGCATCCCCAGTACACAGAACATAAATGGCCTGTGGTTGAATTGTGGTTGAACAAGCTATGCTGGGGGCTGCTGCACGGAATTCAGATATCTTTACATGGAACAAACAGGACACTATTGTGTTGTAGAGTTCAGAACAAACTATCTTCTGTTCTCTGTTCACAATGAGACAGACCAATACCTTGAAGTTGTGTAATACAAGAGAGCTTATTGAGATTAATTACGGCGCAATCAACTAAGATGAAATTGATGTAATGATTAAGTAATAAATATTCAGATCTGTACAAGCCATACATCACTCAGGCTAAAATAGGAGTAATGGCCATAATGCTGAAGATTGGAAATGGATGTTTTCCCTTCCTCACGTGGCAAAGCATACAGCAAAAAAGGTAGAAATCAGTAGAATCTGGCTCTAGGAAACAGGCTAGAGGGAATAACATTTGTGTGAAACCAGAGATGTAGACTAAAGGAGCCAGATGGAAAGACTCAGGGACTTTGTCCTCATAAAGAATGAAGCACACACCTTTGAGGGTTTTTCTATTCACTGACATGAGCCATCATATATTAATGTGGCTGTTTGTAGGAAATGACAGGGTAAAGAGGGGCTCAGCCTTCTGCAGAGTGGGCATGTGGAGTCCTTCTGGAAACATGACAAGATGAGCAAGTATAGAATGAATCATTGAATCATAGAATGGTTTAGGTGGGAAGTGACCTCAAAGATTATCTAGTTCCAATCCCTTGCCATAGGCAGGGACACCTCCCACTAGAACAGGTCGCTCAAGGTGACTTTGAAGGTTTCCTAAAAGTGCATAAGTTTGAGTTTTGCAGTCCTGTGTTTACAAGCCTGACACACAGTGTCTGCCTGTATGTCTATCATGCCTGTATTCTATTTAAATTTATATTGAAATATTATATTATTATACTCTTTGATGGGAGTGAGAAGTTAATGTTTCAGGTGTTTGTTGGAAAGAGAAATCAATAACAAGAGCGCTATACATCTTTAATGCAATGGGTTTTCCAAGCATGCTCTCTGAACAGAGCACTTGTAGTTGGCTGCTTTGTATGGAATTCTCAGCCTCTGTACCAGCAGTGAGCTCTCCTGCTTCCCTTTCTTCACTTTTACTCCTGGGTTTTCCCCTTCTCTCCAATTTCTGTTTATTGTTGTGCAAAGACCATAGCCAAAATGCAGCAAACAAAATGCAAGAGATTTATCTCCTATGCCCATACTGTTCATGCTATCACTGTGATTTTGTTTTTGTCCAGCTACCTTCAGAAAAAAAAAGTTATCTTTTCCTTGCATATATAGTGATTGGAGAGCAGCTGTTTCCTTCTCCCCATCCCAACCCCTTCAATGAGACAAAACAAAGGATTTTATTGAAATTAAATAATGAAACATTATAGAAGTTAGACCACAATGGAAGAACTCCCAAATATGATTGTTCAGGCAAGAAGTAAAGCTCAACAGGAGGACTCTCTGCAGTAGTGCAGAATACAGAGAGATGAACTTGGGATGTGAATGAAACATATTTTTTATCTGCAGTCTGTGGAAGTCCTTTCCCAGATTGGAGGTTTGAGGATACCACCCTGGACATGCAGCTGCAGAATGGGATTGGCTGTAGTTGCTTGCCTGGAATAAATTCCTCAGGATGTTCAGTTATTAAAGCACTGCACAGCTGTTTTGCTTGAGGCACCTCACTTACATCCCATTTACAGAAAGCATCCCCTTCACCTGTGAGAGGTCAGAGATACTTTGCTGCCAAGACTGCCATTCAAGGCAGAGTGTTTTCTTCCTGCCATGTAAACAGTAAGCAACAAAAAAAGTTTGGAAAAGCAGGAGTCTCATTATTCATAACTGATGAATTAGCCTCTTCAGAGGCAAAATGTGGTCTTTGCTGTGTAAGGACTGAAAGAGTTTAAATCTTTCTGGGAGAGAGAAAGGAGGAGCATGGTGGTAGACCAGCCTAGTCAGAAGATGGATGAGGAGTCGGTTGGTTGCTATCGATCTGTGGGGGTGGATGAGATAGACCCTGTCTGATAGCACATCCCTATTTCTCTGGGCATCATCACACATTTCCAGATTCTGTGGCTTACCTGCTGGCTGCTCAGCCTTGGGCACAAGGCTTGTGAGGCCTTTAAATGGGGCCCATTTGTCAGAGGAGTAGAATGGAGATGTTAAACTAACAAAGGCAGCAGCGTGAGGGTACAGACAATTAAAATGTTCTGTTTGACATATCAAGTATGAGATTCCATTTCAGGGAAATGTACCTTTTCAGATTACATTAGCTCAGTTTTAAATATCAGAGGTACAAATGGTGCAGAAACCTCACACATTCAGTAGTTCTTCTGGTATCCACAATGAAGCAACCTAATCCATTTCTAATGAATTAATTGGCACAACACCTGAATTTAAATGCAGCTTCTGAGCCAAGTGAGGAGAAAGAAGAGGAGGCGGCTCTGTCTTGCTGGCATTTCTCATAGTATTTCCCAGAAGTGAGATCCTGTGGGATCCTGTGCCTGACAGGGCTGACCCCAAACAAACCATTGCTGGAGCAGGATAGGAGGCTGCTGAGCCTGAACACATTGTTCCAGAACCTGACCATCCAAGGCAAGGGAAATTCAAGAAACCATATCCAGGGGGGAAAAAAACCAAACAAACAAACAAACAAAAAAAAAACCCAAAAGGTAAAAAAAACCCAAAAGGGGCTATTCAGCATATATAGCTGAATATGCTATTCAGTATATGTAGCTATTCAGCTGTAACACAACCTGGATAATACAGTGAGTAAATTAGCAACACTGCCTAAGAAATACTTAAGGAGATAAATGATACCCTAGTTGTGATTCTAATAATTGTAAGTATTAACAAAAAGAAGTTTGAGTCTTAAGAGGGTCTGTTTCTATATCTTAAAAACCCATATGTGCCCTCTGCATTTGATATGGAAAAGAGAAGGCTCCAGGGAGGCTTAATAAGTAGGATTCCAGTACCTGAAGGGGGCCCGCAAGAAAGCTGGGGAGGGACTTTTTTGCAAGGGCCTGTAGTGATGGGAGAAAGGGTTTAAACTGAAAAAGGGGAAATTTAGAGTGATTTTGGGAGAAATTCTTTACAGGAAGGATGACAAGACAGTGGAAAAGGTTCCTTGGGAGAGTTGTGGATACCCCCTACCTGGAGGTGTTCAAGGGCAGTTTGGACAGGGCCTTGAGCAGCCTGGTTTAGTGGAAAGTGTTCCTTCCCATGGCAGGGAGTTTGGAACTAGATGGTCATTAAGGTCCCTTCCTTCCAACTTAAACCATTCTGTGATTCTGTGACCTGTGTTTAATCTTACCTTCCCCAAAATAGCTCCTCATCTGCAGACAGGGATTCTACACAAGTGTATCACTGTTTGGCAGAAGCTTTATCTTACTATTTTGTCACTAAGGTAAAGTCGCCTGTAATTTATAGCTGTCATTTTGTAGTGCTGCTAATTTCAGTCAGCTGTAGCAAGGGTAGGTCTTTATCTCCTGCCATTTCTCATCTCCTTGTCTTTTTAAGAAATATGTTTGCTATTAGTATGACTTATGTCAATGAAGTTAATAACTAGATTAACTTAAGTGGTTGGGAGGCTCTTAAAAGTACAAGACCCTCGTGAATTATAAACTCAGCCATCATTACACTCAGAAAATCCTCTGTATTTATTAACACCCTGCTTTAGATAAATTATTTTCTGTGTAAACATGCAAAAATTGTAAGAACCTTCATCACCTACGATACAGACAATCCCCTCTTTATTTAAAATGTATTTTAGGTGTACATTTGTGAGCTGAAATAGTCTCTGAAGTGCTATCCAGTGCCACGGTGTTGATTCTTTACTAGTAAGGAACTTCATTGGAATATCAATACAAGGCAGCTAAGTCAGTGACAGAAAATCAGTGCAAGGAGTTTGCCAGGCATTTAACTAAAAAAAACCAACCAAACAATGAAACTTACCTCATTTTGATTCCTTAATGTGGCTTGATGCCTACAGACTAGGTTTGTATTTACCATGACTAACATGAGTAGCTTTTATATTTCAATATTACTATGTGGTCTTAGACAGTGTTCATTAATTGATAAGCATAGAAGATACATCAAATATAGTGATTTTATTTTAACCTATCTTCTGCAGTTGTTTTAAATGCTAAGTATTGACTAAGCAAGTAGCTGTTTGTTATAAGCTTGAGTAGAACTGAGCCTTACCGTGAATTTCAGATTTTCTTACCTTTTTTTGGTGGAAACATTTAAGACAGTTTTCCATGTTCCCTGTGTGAATACTCCCAAAATTTTACTCACAGTAGCCTTTCCTCTGCTGATACCTTCTGTTGTTTATAGGCAGGTAGGTACTGCTTATCCCATTAATAAATGAAGACAAGTTCAAAGCACAGTGGTTTATTTTCTTCTGTTTGCAAAGATATTCTCAAGTAACCTGTTTAATGATGGTTGTGCAGGTTGTGCTTATATGTAAGTTTGGTGGTGGTGCTCTGTAGCAGAGGTGAAGAAGATCCCTCTCCTGGGAGAATTATGATTAAAAGGTCTCAGAGAACAGATCAGGAAATGAAATTGTTGGAGGGGGTCCAGAGGTGGGCCACAAAGATGATCAGAGGGCTGGAGCAGCTCTCCTATGAGGACAGATTGAGAGAGTTGGGGCTCTTCAGCCTGGACAAGAGAGGGCTTCGAGGAGACCTGATAGTAGCCTTCCAGTATCTGAAGGAGTCCCACAGGAGAGCTGGGGAAGGACTGTTGACAAGGTCTTGCAATGCCAGTACAAGGGGCAATGAGTTTAAACTAGCAGAGGGAAGGTTTAGACTGGATGTTAGGAGGAAGTTCTTTGCAGTGAGGGTGGTGAGGCACTGGCACAGGTTGCCCATGGAGATTGTGGCTGCTCCCTCGCTGGAGATGTTCATGGCCAGGTTGGATGAGGCCTGGAGTAACCTGTACTAGTGGGAAGTGTCTCTGCCTATGGCAAGTGGTTGGAACTAGATGATCTTTGAGGTCCCTTCCAACCTTACCCTTCTATGATTCTATGATTCTGTTTCTCCTGGATTTTTCTTGTATCACTAGATCATGTTAGTAATATAAATTGCTTCAGGAAAAGAGCATTTAAAAATACACAGCTTTCTATGTTATACCAGGAAAGCCAAGCTCCTGCCACATGTAGACAGTTACATTAATAAATGCCCTCTTGCTTTTTGCTTTTACTCTGCTTTCTTCTAAATATACTGCATATGAAAATTTGGTCTCCTTTATTTCTTGGATTGCCACAAGTGACATGTTAAAGGAGACAAATATTCTCTCCAGGAGAAATCCTTTATTTTAATTAACTCAGCAAAAACATACATCAACAAACTGACTAAGAAAGCTGCTGTTCTTTTCCTTCCAGGTTACTATCCATCTGCATGACCAGATTCTTTTCTCTGGGCAAGAAATTTCTCAGTGGCACCGGGAGTCTAATCTCTTACCTCCTCCCAGGTAGAAACTGCATATTTTTAATTCTTCTCTAGTAATATGGAGCAGCACACTCATTGCAGTTTGTTGGAGATGGCTCTGGCAAGACCATGGCTTTTGCTCTGTTCCAGAAGCATTCACACTTCCTCCATAAGTCCAACAAAATGTAACAAAAATAATCCTGTCTTTGCTTTTCTTTAAAAGACCAAACTAATTGCTCACATTGCTTTACATAGTCACCATTTGCAGTGGGGTGTTAGACTTTTGACAGCAGTTGCATCATAATTAAATATTAGAAATTTATGAAGGATGAGGTTTTTCTTCAGTGGATTAATTCAAACTATTGGTGGTGATTATGAAACCCCCTTTAAATTAATCTGAATTTATTGACACAGAAAATTTTGTTGGTAATGAAAAATATTAACTGACGCTCATATAAATTAAAATAGCCAACCAAACAAAAACCAGGACACTTGGACACTTCTTACTTTGCAGTCTGTCACATCAGAGCAAATGTACTTCTATGAAGCATTTGCTGATAAGTAGGTATGCACTGGCTCTCTTCTGATAACAGGTTTCCTTCAAATGCTGATTCAAGCTTGCCAAGACTCTAACGTAGCACTGCAGGCTATGAAATTACTTTGTCTTAGAACAAATTATTCAGAAACTTTGTATTAGATGGAGGGCAGCCAAAGCTCTACTCTGGGCTACAAATAAAGCAGACAGAAACAGTACTCATGTGAACCTCTCATATATTGAAGCTGCTAGGAAATAAATTCTCTTTCCTTAGTCTTAATGTCTAACTACACTGAACTTCTTGAGGTGACTCCACACATGTATTTTGGCAGTAGGAACATTCATGCCCACATGGGCCAGGAGAGCATCTTCCTGCAGTATCTATTGAAGGTGTTGTCTCTCTTCCTGTTTCATCTCCTCTTCTCTCATCCTGTCTCCTGGTCAGGAGGCAGCAAGTGGCACAGCCTGCTGAACTCCACTTCAGGCAACAGTCTCTAAATTTTCCTGTGCTGGAGCGCTGCACTATTCCCACATTAGAGTTCCTCCAACTAAATCAAGCTTTCAAGCATATGCTGCTTGCAATGGTCGTATTTAATCTTTGAACTGCTGTTCCTAGTGCTTATGTTTCTTTGGAGAGGATCATGCACACAGGAAATGTCTTTGGCAGTGATTGATGCCCTTATGCTGCAGGCTTGCTTGGAAGTGTGGCAGATGCCTGTGCAGGCCATGCCTTATGCAATGTTATCTGGTCCAATCCAGGCTCGTGGCACGAGCCAAAGCAGCTTTGACTGTCTGAACCAGCTTTGAACTGGCTTGGAGATTATTGGTCCAACCAACTTGCTGGTGTAGCCAGCAGGGATTTTATTTGTCTGGGTTTGTTGTGAGGTTCCCCTTCCAACTTTTTTCTTTCCTTAGACTGGTAAAACTACTTGGATTTGTTCAGTTGCAGCAGAATCTTGCTCATTGAATGGGATTTGCTGCTGGGAAAAGCTTCTTCAGTTCTGATCCACTGATCTAAGCTGAAGGCAAGACACTTACAACATTTCCTCAGCATTTTATGGTGCTTCATCCTGGATTTATGGAGACTGTTCAAAGATTTAAGTTCTGATGGCCACCATCTTAACCTAGTATTCCAGTGTGTGAATGAAGATGGCTTGTGTCTCTGAACCTGTGTGACGTTTACTGTTACACTGTGACCGCAGCTGTCATGATTTTATCTGATTCAGCCTTGGCTCCTAACTATATAAATTAGGATTGGTTCCACTTGGCCAACTGGTGAGCTGAAGGCAATCTGAGAACTACTTTCTCTGCAGACATCTGTCCTTGTTTTCTTATCGTGACTGCCTACCAAAGGGATTGCCTTAGGACAGCATCTGCTTGTCCATCCATTTGGCACTGTCTGCCTTTGACCTAGGTCTTGCAATGAGTACCCTTACCTGACTTCTGTTCAATGGCTGACAGGTTTGTTCTGATCTGATGACTTGCCCAGATCCCTGATCCACATGCCAGCAAGGCCTGTGAGTCTAGGTTAGAAGTATGGGATCAGATACAGTGAAGTGATTGAGCTCATTGACTGGTGAGGCTAACCCACAGAAAACAGCAAGAAACATGACCAGTTTTGCTCAAGGGAGGATCACTGTTTAGGATTTCTTTTCAATGCATTTCTGTTTGTGGTCAGAGACTTCAGGACATCTTTACTTATGTTCCCTTCCTTCAAAGGTCATGATCAGACTAGGACAAGTCCTTTGACAATCCAGAGACTTCTGTTTTGGTGCCACTTCAGATTCTGGCATTGACTTTTTCTAGCTCAAAGTCTCAACTTCTCTTCTCACTGTCTCAGTGCTTGGGAAATATTTTTCAGATTTGAAAATGTCTGTGCCCCAGGCACGAGTCCCATGTGTAACAGAATCTCTTCTCCATATATTACCCTGCTGCCTGGATGTGCCCAGAAGGTGTCCTACAAGCTAGGGTGTAAAATCACAAAATACTGTGGTGCCATGGCTATACTACTGCTTTCAGCTGAGCTGTTTAGCAACTGGCACAGTCCTACCTTGTCCTGTGCACTGCTGGACCGCACAGCAAAAAAACTTGAACATCACTTGATGTTTCAAATCCACACACAGGCACTAACATATGTGGCTGAGTTCTTTTCTTCAAGTGTTCTTACTTCTTGCATGAGCCTCAGTTGCACAACATTCTCCAAAATTAGATCACTGCTGTAGGTTTTGGAATACTGAAGGTTTTTACTGTTTGTTTTCTTGTGCTTTGTTGGTTTGGTTTTGTGGGTTTGGTTGGTTGGTTTTATTTCTGCTTTGTGTATTTGTTTATTTGTGTATTTATTGTCCTTGAGTTTTGACTTCTGGGGTTTGATGTGACTTTAATGTTGTTTTCCCGTAACTGGTGGGGTTTGAGTGGCATTGTCACCATTTTCCATAAGTTCCTTCAGTGTTGTATTTTGGTCACATAGAGGAATCTTTCCAAGATGAGGAAAGCTGGAATGGCTTTACTTTTGAGTTTATTAATCCACATTACAAGAAAGAGGAGAATGGATCCTGGGTATCAGCAACACAGTGCCAAAGTCAAAATACTAATAGAAACACCCAGCTATTATCACATTAATTAATTGTCATTCATTCCAGAACTGGCAAAGTGAATGCAAAATAAATTAATCCTTGACATCTAATCAGTACTGCTGCATGGACAATTTGTCATCTTACTCAGAACACTGCTGCCTGCAAACTGGCATTGGATTATCCCCAGAGAGAGAGTTAATGTTTAATCAAAGCATGTCGCATTAGAGAAGACCTCTGTTAATCGGAAATGAAATTGTTGATAAAGTTGATTACTTGGTTTTAGTGTGGTGAAATGTGTTTGTTTTATGGCAATATTAGCATATTGTTGTTCTTACACTAATTTATTGTAATCCTGTAGGGTTAGCCACGGTGCAGGAAAACTGAACAAGATTAGAAATACCCTGTTTGGAATTAGCAAACCCAGTGTTGTCACTGGTTTCTGTTGCTTGAGAAGGCAGGACAAATTCATGTTGCTAATTCAAATAGTTTTGAAGTCTGTGAATAAAGGAGTGAGATTCAGAGAAACCTCTTGTGTGGCAATGGCCTTGAGCTGCAGAAGGCTCTGAGAACTCACAGGTTAAAAAGACAAAAACAACCTCCAGCCCTCAATCCATACTGAAATGAGAAGGAAGCCCTTTAAAACTTCAATCTCTGAGTAAGAGTGAACAAAAACCTTTCAATAGTTGAAGATTTTTTATGGGCCTCTCCTCCATCTGGGCACACTTGGTTGCCTCTGGAGGGCATTGAGAGTGTGAGGTGCTTGCACATGTGGGAGAAAAGTGATGTTTTAGGAATTCCCTCTGTAAGGCACAGTATGGGGCAGTTGTGCCTAATGACCTTACTCAGCCTCAGATAGTGTTTGATTGTTCTCCTGTTGACCCCTGCCTATGGCAGCCCCAAAAGAGGAGCTCTCTCTCTGGTTCCTGAGATGCTTTTGTGTTTCACCAGTTCTTTTTGTAGGAAAAAACTGGCAACAGAACTCATGAGACCACGAAGGAGAGATGGGATTCATCAGTCCTGTAAAATCCCACCAAATAAGTCTTTGGGTCACAGGCTTTGTTCTCCTCTTACAGATGAACCCGAGGGACTTCTATAATATTCACAAGTGTAAGTGAAAACAGAATTAGGTCATAACTGCCTAGATTATGTCAGGTTCCCAGTGAGAATTACACTCAATGAAGAAAGATTATCCACCATGGGACTCTTGGGGCAGGAGGGAGCCATAGTCTGTGGGAAGGCTGCAGGAACTGGGAGGATGTTAGCTGGTAAAAATAATAATGAAATAAGGGATAAGGGAATGAAGAAGCTAATCTTAAAAGGCTTTTTTGGAAAGCACATAGCTATGCGTGTCCCAACAGTCAGATGTCTCCATGGTTTTCTGTTCGCAAGCTCTGGTGATGCAGTTCAGACCCTGAAAAAAGCTAAGGTTCCAGTCACATCCTGAAAGCATGGTGTTTCCTGGATTCATTCCCTTATCTGGGAACCAAACTCAGGACCTATCACTGTGTCCAGCTGTTGGTTGTTGTCAGAAAGAAAGAGAAGATCTAAGCTGCAAGAAATGCAAGAAAAGTTTGTCTGAAGACACTGGTCCTGCAGGGGAATGGTGTGCTTGGGGGGGTATGTGTGTGCACAGAGAGAGACATGTGCCTCTGCAGGCAGACATCTACAGAAAACATCATT
This sequence comes from Eubucco bourcierii, assembly GCA_013396675.1. Lineage (NCBI taxonomy): Eukaryota > Metazoa > Chordata > Aves > Piciformes > Ramphastidae > Eubucco > Eubucco bourcierii. Next base: position 6,525 of record VWZE01001524.1, on the reverse strand, counting down.
TGATTTCACCCTTTTCATCAGATTTTATTTTAATTAGTATGTTATTTCCCTTTCCTTTGCAGTAAAGGTCCAAGCTGTTGTTTGTTTGGCCTTACAGAGCTTCCAGCAAACTGGCTGGCAATACCCCTGTGTACTCTGCATAAATATCTCTCTGTTTCTCCAGACCATGCAGATTGCCGAGCTCAGGAAGATTTTTTGGAAGTCTTTGCACGTATCCATACCTTGCAGCCATCTTTGGAGAAAGTGATCAGTCTGACAACGTGTTTAATAACCACCTCTCTGCAATAAAACCTTAGCTTTGCACTGTTGCCTGCTGCTGTTCCGAGCATCTCGCCCACCAATGAGGCTGGCCTGTGGCACAGCACCAAGGTCTTGGCAGACATAGTTTAAACAGAGCAAGCATAAAGTGAGAAACTCAGAGGGCTTCTTAATGTTTTGGTCTGTTTTCAAGGCAGAAATATTGGCCAGAAATTCTGAATATTTTGCACACTTCAGGAATACCAAAAAGCCTTCAATCCCGAAATACAATCGGCACATGGCTCTCCTCCCTGTGTTTTCTTCATCAGAGAGAAATGTGGTGGGTTTATTTTTCCTTTCTCTGTACAATAGGAGCAGAAATGTGCTTTGCTGCATAAATATCTCTAGCCACTCTTTACAAGACTTCTTGAGATGCTTGGTCAAAAGTAAACCTTTAGTCAACTACAAATAAAGAAGTGATGAGCTTAGCAGCAATGCCTGGGTAATGTGGCACTGAGTGCATGGAGAAATCCTAATATGCTCAGTTTAAAATTTATCACAGAATGCCAAAGGATCCCGAGGATCATCTGGTTAAGCCTTTCTAGGTGCTAGTGTAGTTTAAATGAGATGCCCCAGTACCCTGGGCCATTGTCATTGGTGTTTCTTAGAAACACTGAATAAAAACAGAAAGCAAAGCTATCATGAGATGTGTTTCTAGACTAACTGGACTGCTAGCTCTGCACAGTGGTAACTAAAGCCTGGCTCAGCAGTGAGAATAAGTAAGTTTGCCACTGGGTGCAATAGCTTGTTTTAATGCTTCTGTGTCCTCCAGTACCAGATAGAGATGTTTACTGCCAGTGTGTCCCCAGTATGTAGCCAAAAATGGGTTTTAATACTTTTCTTTTTGCCTCTTTTTAGTGAAGTGGCTGTGGGGGTGCTTGAAAGCAGCAGTATGGAATTCCAGAAATCCTGTGAAAGCATACATAGATGCTGGTCCAAAATACAAGGGGAGACGGAGCTGTGATTCTTGCTAAGTGAAGGAGTGAAGATCTCTAACCAGCTAAGCTATTTTCATTCTTGTTTTCAGGGTTTCCTTAATACCACTGGTGGTGGCCTGCCTGGTTCCCATGAACATAAACTACAGAGGTGTAGACACCGCTCAGTTTACTTGTGGTACTTACTTGCATTTTCTTAGCTGTATGGTGGCACTGGGTGGAAGAATATTCTTCTTTTCCACATGTCCTTTTCCAGAGTATCATAGAATCATAGGATGGTAGGAATTCATAGGGACCTCTGGAGATCAAGTCCACTCCCCCTGCAAGGCAGGATCAGCTAGGGCAGGTCACACATGAACATATCCAGGTGGGTCTTGGAAGTTTCTAGGGAAACTTCTCTGGGCAGCCTGCTTCAGGGCTCTATAACCTTCACAGTAAAGAAGTTTCTAATCATGTCAAGGCAGAACTTTCTGTGTTCCAGTTTTTGTCCATTGCTCCATGTTCTATCTCAAGAAATGACTGAAAAGAGCCTGGCCTCTTCTTATTAACACCCACCCTTTAGGTTTTTGTGAACATTAGTAAGCTCTCTTTTTAGTCTTCTCTTTTGCAAGCTAGAGATCCCCAGGTCTTTCAGCCTTTCCTCATCAGATAAATGTTCCACTCCCTTCATCATTCTTACATCATCCATCGGACTCTCTCTAGCATATCCTCATCCCTATTGAACTGGGGAGGATATGTGCCTTGTCATATGCTGTTCTAACATGAACCCACCCCAGTAAAGAGGATTTACACCAAATAAAAATATCCAGGAGGGACAAAATCAGTAGTGAAAGTAATTCTCAAAACCCAGGTTGTAAGAAAATACAGTTTAAACTTTACTAGCAAGCTCTTGGGAAAGACTGATTAGCAGAATCTTTTTGATCTGGAGTGAGCCACATGGGATTTCTATTAAGTTAAAGATTTCAGCAGAATCAGAATTTCAGCATGGACTAAATTTGTGTAATCAAGTATTTCTAGCAGATCTAGGCCTTGTGTTAAAGTATGTAGATTAAATTATGAGGTTTGCTGTAAGATGATATAGAATGTGGCCATTTCGAAGCAAGGAGTGGCAATGCAGAGGAAGGTTTCCATAAATCCTTTCAGAGAAACAAGAATCAAACCTTGCACATTGCTGCTCCGAGGTTTCTTTTAGAAGTCTCATCAGACATATTTATTGTTACTAGGTCACTCAAAGCCCATTTAATTTTTTAGAAGTCTCATTCCAAATTCAATTTCCTCAGCTTACTGTGTTGGGTGTTTTTCCCTGATGTAGAGCAAGATGATGGCAGACATTCAGGGAGGCTAAATGAAGAAAGCATATAGAAAACCGTTGTTTGATGTGTTGAATATAGTGAAGAATAAACTCTCTTGTCTTCACTAGAACTCACTGTCCTTTGGAAGACATAAGTCCTTTTGGCCTCAGTGCAGGTAAAATACGTGTTGTGATTATCAACCCATGATTATTTTGTTGTGTATTTCAGTTTGGCTCTTAACTGCTATAAATGACTGCTGTAGATTCAGGTGAATGAATAAAACATATCCTTTCCCAGAGCTGCAAGCACTGGAATAAGTTTAATAAAATCTCCAGTATCTGTATTTCCATCTTATCCTGTCAGGTAATTAAAGTAACAGGTTTACTGCTCCTGAGCTGAACCAGAAGGTGACGATGAGCATGGAAATCCCTCAGAGCCAGCTTTTGCTCCACATTGCAGCCTTGGTTTTGGTTTGGCTTTTTTTTGGGAGGGGGAGAGTGACTAACACACTGAACTGAGTGCAGAGATGTTGTGTCTGCTTCTATGCATGACAGCAATGACACATCAGTTTTTTCCTAAAGATACCCTGAAGCTGCTGGGGCACACAGAGCACGAGAATGAGAAGGTATTTGTGATTGCATTGGCCCCACAGGGCAGCGATCCTGCTGCCTCCAGCCCTGGGTGAGTGGTCACCTGTGTTTGCTAGCTGAGCCAGCTGGCACACAGTTAACACACCACCTGCTGGGAACACTCTGTGGCTACCAAGGTGCATGGAACAGACCTGGCAGGTCAGATAGCATGGCTAGCATCGGGGAGAGGTGGAAGTGAGGATGCTGCTTTTCTGCTTTGGATACCCGGTGTGAAAGGCTGAAGGACTGACCGGTGAGTCACTGAGCAGCTCCAGGCAGGCAACACTAGCAGTGCCAAGGCTCAACTCTTGAGAAGCTGCCACTTTACAGAATCTTTCTAGACGTTTGGTCAGAGTGAGGAAATAGCTAGAGCACTGGGTAAGTGGCAAAGCTTTCAGGTTAGCTTTCTCCGTTATTGCTTTGTAAAAGAGGCTGTGGCCCAGGAGGGGAATCCTGCCTGCTGCTCTTGTGATGATAGGAGCTGTCCTAACAGCCAGGGGAAAAGATAGCTGAGGTGGACTGTAGCTTTTTCTGTTGCTCTCCAGTGTGCTTGTGGAATGAAAGCAATGAGAAACACCCGCAAAAGGGGGAAAAATTGAATGGCAAACCTAGAAATGGAGCAGCTTCAGGATCCAGATCTCCCTTGCAATCTTGCTGCTCAACTTGCATGGTCAGGCTGAAGGCCAACACCTGCTGCCAGCACAGCACTTCAAGGCATTGCCTCTGGCTGCCATATTGATCGCAAGGTTCGGACTTGTCCAGCTGAGCCAGAACCCAGGTGCAGCTCACGGAGACCCTCCAGTGTAAGATGTTTGGATTTGGGATGGCAGAACAGCATACTTGTGGCTGGAGAAGTAGATAGCAAGGACTTGAGGGAATCTGAAATGGATGAAATGTGGTGTGAGTAAGGCTGGAACAGTACAAAAGGTTTGAGAACATTGTCTCTACAAATTTTGCCACCTCTCTCAGATTTTGTTCTTTCCCATTTGGCTCCCACACTCACATGCCCACCCCCAGGAGAAGTGTCCTTCTTCCAGCAGGAGAGAGGAGAGCAGAGTATGTGCCTGTTCTCACAGGAGAAAGGGCTGCTAGAACTTGCAGTCATATTCCAGTTGCAGAAACAGAATTCCAGCCTGAAATTAAGCATCCTGTTAAAGGACTGAAAGAGCACTTAATTGATTGCCTTAGAAGTCTGACAACTTTGTGGCTAAGAGTAAGTATGTAGTCTTGTGACAGAAGCCAACTTCCCCTTGGTCACACTTGTGAAGGAATGCTGTGGAATACATCTGGCAGGACCCCTCCCCCCCTTCCCTCACATTTTTCATTTTGTATTCCAACTGGCTTGCACAAGCCTCATGCTCCCCAAATTCATCTTGTGTTTGGTGCTTTGCTTGAGGAATTCAGTTTATAAGGACTCTTTTGTAATTAAAATTATTCTAAAGTTGCCCTGATTAATGGAAAGGAAGGACCTGTAGACAAAACCCCCTCCAAGCATCCTTTTGTCTGCAGTTTCTCTTCATTTCTCTCTTGCTCTCTCTGTAACTGTTGGCATAGAACTAGAATGCTACCTCGCACATAATTTTTATGACAATTCTGACTTATTGTAGACCATGAACTGGACTCTAACATTTGGTTTTCCAGCATTTTGATGTGATAATAGCTGCAAGCTTTTGTGATGTGGGAAATAAGTTGATCAAAAATCTCCCTCCTGTCTGAAAGCAATTGAGTTGAATGGTAACACTGCATAGAAACACTTCTCTCGTTGCTGTTTTTCATAGCCTGCTATTATGGTATTTTGAGACTGAAAGAATTAATCTGTCTAATGCTTCAGCTGTGATTATTGTCAAAATCACTACTTTCAAATTACTGTTTCAGTTAATGAAAATCAGAATTGTTCTTTTGTCTAAGACAAAGCAAACTTCCATCATCTCTGCTTCCTGCAGGATATAAAAGCTGTTTTTCGTGATCTCTGCTCATTAGGCTTCAAATGAAAGGACAGGTATTATCCCTACCTAAAGTGTGAATCAGGTGCAAGGTGCTAGCCTCTGTTCTGTGGCTGGAGATGGAGTTTTTTGTGAATTTGTTCTCTCTGTGTGTGGAAGGCCCTTCTGCCTGCTGCAGATCTGCTGCTTGAGCTAAAACCAGCACTGCCCACCTGCAGTTGGCTTTGAGACCCAGCAGGTGGTGACCAGGCAGCAATCTTGGTATTGCTGAATAAGAACGTGTAGGTGCAGCTGCTTTGTGAACTCCTGGGAGCCGGGGACTGTTCCTTTTCATGCTCATGGAGCATGGCTGTGCCTTGTTTTCAACTGGGGCTTGTGCCAGTGTAAGGAATTGCATTCAAGATCCGTAGTGACCAAGGTGGAAATTAATTAAAATCAGTACTTAAGAAAACAAACCAAAAATCCTATGTTTGAAAAGAATTTGTGTGCTTTCCACAGCTGAATTTGGACAGAAGTGAAATAGAGTTTTGTTTGAGCCAGTAAAGCAGAGCAACGTGACACCCTATTTCTACATCTATTTTCTACAGGGATCTACATGGAAAGTGCTGATTGTTGTGTTTGTTCCAAGCAGGAATGTGCCACACTTGCCTTAATTTTTCTTGCAAACAAGGAATTGCTCCTGATGGCACCACTAGTATTTCTAAAACTATTATCATGTATTTAGACAAGCTCATTATCAACATTATGGATGTTAACACTCCCTAAGAGCTATCTACCTATACAGGGAATAAAGGGAAGTAGACAAGCCCAGAGAATTTATTTTTATGGTGTGTGATTTTAAAAAGCATTCATGCATATTGCCCTGTTCCCATGCAGGTCCTAAGGCAGGGCGTAATGGATCCAGATGCTGGGGTTTGGGTTTGCGTGTAGAGAATAACTGCAGATAAGGAAAAAACCCAAACATCTATCCAAGCTCCTTGCTCTTTTCAGTTCTTGCTGCTGAATTCTCTCTCTCTCTTTTTCTTTTATCTTTCTTTAAGTGTCCTTACATTCCTTACTTAGGGTATTATTTATGTCTTAAGAAAACTGTTAGTAGCTTCTCACTTAAAAGTGGGAGGTCAGTGGATAGGGAAGTTCATGCTGCTCAATAACAACAGAGCTACATATGCTTGAAGTGTTTCATCCATCTAATGCACAGCAGAGAGCTGTAGCTGAAGACCAACAAAAGACTTGAAGTCAGGGATTTCCACATCTGTAGGGGAACACAGATTCATAGAATGATTTGGTTTGGAAAGGATCTTAAAGGTCATTCCTTTGCCATAGGTAGGGACAGCTTCCACTACACCAGGCTGGGCCTCATCCAACACTCTGTGATTCTGTGATTATTTTATCTGTTGGAGCGGATCCAGAGGAGGCCACAAAGATGATC
>VWZE01001522.1:152466-183258 GCA_013396675.1 Eubucco bourcierii | reverse complement strand
TTTATAGCTCAGTAGATAGCAGCACAGTTCTTCCAATTTTTCTCTGGGGGGGACAACTACTCCTTTGTTCCTTTGTCCAGGGGAGTAGAGGAACAATTCAAAGTTGTGGGTTTTTTCTGTTATTTCTCGACTGTAAATAATTGTAAATATCTGTAAATATATTTTGAACATATTCATTATATTTTATGTTTTGAGATTCTAGCTTTGCTGATAACAGCTTAATTTTGATTTNATCACCAGGCTAACTCAGATATCTGGATGTTAAAGTGAAGCTTTATTTACAGCACAGCACATATTTACAAGCATATGTACACAATATTTACAAATGACATACAAGTTAGAAGCAATACAGAAATTCAAAACCCCTCCCGAGCAGCAAGACTGCCCAGGAGGCTTCCCAACCAACTCCTTCCTTCTTCCCACCCCTCATTATCTCAGAAATAACCAAAATAACCCCTTGCTAAATGAGTGGGGTTAGATGCCAGAGATGTTAAGGGGTTAGAAGGAAATTATTAGATTGAGTTACATAGGTTTCATGTAGAGGAGTGAAGGCAAGATGCAGCCAGGCACTGTGATGGTTTGGGAGTTCCCCACTCCTCCACACCTTGTAAAATCACCCAGACTAAACTCAGCCATCTGGAAGTTAAGGACTGAAGCTCTATTTACAGCTCAGCACAATATACAAGCAGATGTATACAAAATATACAGGAATATTTACAGAAATATACAAGTTAAAGGTAATACAGAAACACAACTCCCCTCCCAGAAATCAGAGACCCCAGGAGGGGCTCCCAACCCTTCCACCTCCTTTCCACCTATCTACCTTACCCCAGGGTTTGGCTTATGTGCAAGGTGAGTTTGGAGGACAACGAGCAGCTGCTGCAAACTGGAACACAGAAGGCTTCGCCTCAACATGAGGAGAAACCTCTTTACAGGGGGGGTGACAGAGTACTGGAACAGGCTGCCCAGAGATGTTGTGGAGTCTTTTTCTCTGGAAACATTAAAAACCCTCCTGGATGCATTCCTCTGTGGACTACCTTAGGTGATCCTACTTTGGCAGGGGGGTTGAATTCAATGATCCCTGAAAGTGCCTTCCAACCTCTAATATTCTGTGATTTTATGATTCTTGATTCTGTGAAGTGGATCTGTAAGTTGTAAATTGTTTATATACATCGGTATGCAAGTTCTCTTGGCTGTGAAAAAGTGTTGCAGTGATGAATTTTGAAGATATTAGAAGTGTCAATCTTCAGATGACAAAATAAAAAAAGAGAAAGTTGTTCAAGCATGCCTTTGAGCTTCACAATAATTTAACTGTTAAGGTATTTGTAGACTTGAAGAGGAATTGCCACCTACTTCTTGAAGCTGTGACAGTTGCCCCCTGCAAATGACTACATAAGATACATTCATATTTCCCTGATTTAGTTACAGTAATTAATTTAATTGGTCACTTTGGAATATATGAGCATGAAGTTTCTAAGCAAAGAATCTCCATAAATTTTTTCAGTGTTGCATGTTCTCCAGCAAAATCCAGTATGTGTTGTTGACACACCAGAGTGGTTTGCAATTTAAATCCAGGTCCAATACCTGCATACCTCCAGACTGAGAGGATTTGTAGTTACACCAGATAATCCACTAGATTAAGGGCTGAAATCTGAGAGGCATGTGCAGTGCATTATACATGGAACAGCTGAGAAATGATCACCATCAGTGAGAGCAAACACAATAGTGCCTTGAAGCTACGTTAGAAAGATAGCAGTTCTGTTAATAATTAATTCTCCCTGTTGTGTCTGGCATCCTGCCTATGATAGCAAGAATCCAATAGGATATTGTTATATTCCCCAGCTTGTACAAATCCATGAGAGGTGCACTATGGCTGATACATTGTTGCCCAACAGTACAAAATTAAATCAAGCAGTGCTGTCAGGAACACCCTCCCTCATCTCATAGAAAACAATCGAATGTGGGAAATGGGAGTGTTGAAAGCCCTAGACTGAAGTTGGAAAAATCTATCTATTGCAGCAAGCCTGTTTGTTGTTGTTAAATCATTTCAGATAGCAACATAGCTATGTCTTGCCCTTGAACTCTCATTCTTATTTGTTTTTTTTTCCTGGTGTTTTGTTTGTTTTCCCATAATTCAAATCAAATTTAGACCATCTTTTTCCAATGGAGAATCATGCTGTACAAGAGTCCTGCTAAAACTATCATATATATTCAAAAGCAGATAATTTTTATCTGTTTTGCATATCTTGTATCCTTTGATCTATTTGTAGAAAAGTTTTCATGAAGTGCTATTGCGATGCAAATACTGTACTATGTACACGACATAGTCCCAATCTACTTGAAGTTAACTCTCTCATCATAGAATCATAGAATGGTAAGGTTGGAAGGGACTTCAAAGATCATCTAGTTCCAACCCCCTGCCATAGGCAGGGACACCTCCCACTAGTACAGGTTACTCAAGGCCTCGTCCAACCTGGCCTTGAACACCTCCAGGGAGGGAGCATCTGCAACCTCCCTGGGCAACCTGCTCCATCATCTTTACACCTACAAGGCATATTCTAGGTAAATGTTGTTATACAGATTCCCAAAGGTACATTAGAGAAGAAACCACAGAAATAATCTATGACACCCAAAAACACCCATAAAAAATTTCCTAGAATCACAGAACCACAGAGAGAACTTTTAAAGATTATCTAGTCCAAACCCTCTGCCATGGGCAAGGGACATCTTTCACTGGACCAGGTTGCTGAAAATGCCATCCAGCCTGACCATTGATGTGGCATACACAGCTTCTCTGGGCATTTTGCTTTAGTGTCTCACCATGTATACAACAAAAATAAGTCTTCCTTATGTCCAACGAAAGTCTATTCTCTTTCTGTCCAAAACCATTATCCTTTTTCTTGCCATTATAGGCTTTAGTAAAATATCTCTCACAGAGGGAGAGACTTTTATAAATTTTCTAATTTTAGGTCCATAGTACATGCATCAAAAACCCTGAAACTTTTTTTTTTCTTTTAGTATATATGCCTTTCAAGTTTATAGCTGTTTCATGCTTAGTTCAAATACTCTTGGGCACAGGTAGGCTGGCTGTTTTAAATTACTGCCTATAATATTGTGCCTGCCCTGAAAAAATATCAAAAAATATCAAAAAATAGCTGGTATCAGAAATGTCAATTATTTTCCGTGTGTGATTTAGTTTCAAATTGATCATGAATTGTGGCTACTCCCTCCCTGGAGGTGTTCAAGACCAGATTGGACGAGGCCTTGAGTAACCTGTACTAGTGGGAGGTGTCCCTGCCTATGGTAGGGGGTTGGAACTAGACGATCCTTGAGGTCCCTTCCAACCTTACCATTCTATAATTCTATGATTCTATGAATCTGTCAGTAAGTTTGCTGAAGACACAAAACTGGGAGGAGTGACTGACACAGAAGGATGTGCTGCCATTCAGCAGCACCTGGACAGACTGAAGAGTTGGGCAAGGAGAGATTTGATTAAATACAACAAGAACACACATAGAGTATCGCATCTTGGAAATCTCATGCACCAGTGTAGGTTGAGGACTGACCTGCTGGAGAGAAGGATCAGTGAAGGGGACCTGCAGGTCCTGGTGGACAGAAGGATGATCATGACCTAGCAATGTGCCCTTGTGGACAAGAAAGGCAGTGGCATTCTTGGGTGTATTAGAAAGGGAGTGGTTAGTAGGCTGAGAGAGGATCTCCTCTACTTCTCCTCTGCCCTGGTGAGGCCACATCTGGAACATTGTGTCCAGTTCTGGGACTCTCAGTTCAAGAAGGATCTCAAGAAACTGCTTGAAGGAGTCCAGCGTAGAGCCACAAAGATGCTGAAGGCAGTGGAACATCTGCCGTATGAGGAAAGGCTGGGGCAGGTGGGGCTCTTCAGTTTGGAGAAAAGGTGACTGAGGGGTGACCTCATTAATGTTTATACCTAAAGCCTGAGTGTCAGGACCGCAGAGCCAGGCTGTTTTCAGTGACATCCAATGATAGGACAAGGGGCAACAGGTGCTAGCTGGAGCATAGGAGGTTCCAAGTAAACATAAAGAAAAATTTTATCACTGTAAGGATGATGGAGCACTGGAACTGGCATCCCAGACTGGTTGTGGACTTTGTTTCAAAGCCTGCCTGGATGTGTTCCTGTGTGACCTAATCTAGGTGATCTTGTTCTGGAACAGGGGTTGGACTAGAAGGTCTTTTGAGGTCACTTTCAACCCCTAACATTCTCTGATTTTCATGATTCTTCTAACTCCTGATCCATCATAGCTCAAATTTAAGGAGTTAGTTCAGGATTTTATTATTGTCCCAAAATCCTAAGTCCCCTGTGTTGACTCCATGAGAAGTTCTTGCCTTATGAAATTACTTCTATCATAGCAATTCCAAATTAAAAAGAATAGTCCTGTACAGTTCAGTTGCAAACTGGAGGTATTTCATATCTATAGCTTTGAAAAGGCACCTTATATATTTTATTTTAACTCATAAAACTATCCTAGTACCTGTTGCTATATGTTTGTTATCACTATAGTGCTTGGAAAGTCTTTCAGTGTGTGCAGTTTTAAAATAGTTTAATAGGAGGAAAAAATGCTACATAATATCCAGGTCCCATGTGTGAGTGGTAAGTGCAATTGATCCTATTCCATACAGCACTATTAGAGTACAAACATCTAATGCATAAAGAGATGGAATTTTTACTATAACTATTATGACACTCACAGGTGTTTAGGGTGGTTTTTCTTCCTGTTTATGGAGAAGATACTTGCAGCCAACTTCTTGATAATTTTCCTAACACAACTTTCATCTGTAGATATTTTTCCCTTGAAAAATGTTGCTCACTTGTCAGATTTAATCTCACAACCTTGTTGTATTGCACCGACTGGAACGTACAGTTAACACTCAAAAGGTTGCCAGATACAGTACAGAGAGTGAATGAAAATGTTGTGCCTATTCAGGGAGGTGCAAGTTGATATGCAGCGTGCTAAGCTCTGACTGTTTGTAGTTGTCACTGGCAAATGAAAGAAACTAACTCACTCCATTGTGGCTTTCCTCTAAATTGAGTGAGCATAAAAACTGTGTATAATCTGTGGATACCAAATCTTTTAACACACATTTTTAGTTTAGGAATAGAAACTGAGTGTTGATGTTTTTCTCCAATTCCACTGGAAATTCAGATTTCTTATTAGGGCTCATTATTGTCCAGAATCTTGCAGGATGAGCCCCTAGTTTATAAAATGAAAGAACACTTTCGTTGATACAAAAGTCATTTGAATATGAAAGGTAGGGGTGGGCAAGGAGTGGGTTGTCTCTTGGAATTAAGGGTTGCCTCCTTCTGTTTCTTGTGGCAAAGAACTCAAATCTTATCAGTTACTTCTTGGGGATTTCCAGGAGTCTAAAGGGGTAGGTTTCCAAATATCTGTGCTACCTTATCTGGTTAAATTTTCAGGTTCAGTGTTCTGTTTAATAAGCATAGAATCATGCATGCACTCTAGCTTTTAAAAGAATCAGTAAATTATGAATTTCAGCATAAAAAAACATTGTGTTATGTTTGTCTATGACAGTAAAGATTATTTAATCTTCTTTGAAGAATTTGCCCTAGTTTTGGTTTATCAACTCTTCTAATCCCTGTTAAATAAACTATTAGTAGTTTGAAATAATAATGCTCTTGGAATCGCATATTTTAAAACAATTCCAGGATCTCTGGTTTGGTTGGGCATTAATTGGCTGAGGCAGGAATTATGAAAATAGAATTATCTTTATTTTCCTGAAAAAAACCACCCTCAACTGTATACAGAACTACTTAAGATTTATTTACAGGTTCTAATTCTGTTGGGAAATCTTCACAAGGATGCTTATGGGCAAGTTTAGAATTTAGGAAAGTCAGGAAATGGAAAAGGAGTAGCTACAAGACAGGCTTTACCCCACTTCTAAATCAGGCTGAGGAGAGAACCTAGGGAACAGCAAGTTTTACTCAAGGATGTGAAGGAGGAATTTAGTGATGATCCCTGCTGCATTTCTCAGGATGCCAGCTGTCCCGAGGACAACCTGCCTTGCTATTGAAAATTGAGACAAAGAAGGTGTTAAGCACCTCTGCTTTTTCCTCATCTCTAGTCACTACATTCCCTTCTTGTCCAATAAAGAATGGAAGATATCCTTGCTCTTTTTTTTGTGATTAATATATTTATAGAAACACTTCTTGTTATCATTCACAGCAGCAGATAACCTAAGTTCTAACTGGGCTTTTGGCTCCAATTTTCTTCCTACACAACCTAGCAACATCCTTAAAATTTTCCTGAGTTACCACCCCCTCTTTCCAAAGATGATATGCCCTCTTTCTTTCCCTTAGTTCCTTCACAAGTGCCTCACCCATCCAACCTGGTTGTCTTTCCTGGTGGCTCTGCTTTCAGCACGTTGGCACAGCCTGTTCCTGTGCCTTCAAGATTTCATCCTTGGAGTAGGTCCAACCTTCCTGGACCCTTTTGGTTTTAAGGTTTTTTTCCCAAGGTACCCTTAGAGTTAGTTCTTTGAATAAGCTGAAGTCTGCCCTCCAGAAGTGCAGTGTGGATGTTGTGTTGATGCCCCTCCCAACTTCACTGCCTATTGAAAACTTTATTATTTCATGGTCACTGCAGCTCAGTTAGCCTCCAATCACCATGTCTCCCACCAGCCCTTCTCTATTCATAAACACCAGGTCAAGCAAAGTCTCTCTCCTGGTAGGCTGGCACACCAGCTCTGTCTGGAAGCTATCCTCTATACTCTCTAAAAACTTTCTAGACTGCCACCTCTCTGCTGTGTTGACTTCCCAGCAGATATCTGGCAGATTAAAGTCACCTACAAGAATGAGGGCTGTCAGTCTTGAAACATCTTGCAGTTGTTTGTAGAATAGCACAACCACCTCCCCTTCCTGGTTGGGTGCCCTGTAATGGACTCCAACCAGTATGCCAGTCTTATTGGTCTACCATCTGATTTTTACCCATAGGCACTCAACCCACTCATCATTAGTTACAAGCTCCATGGTGTCAAGGGCTTCCCTAACATACAGGGCCACCCCTCCACCCCTTTTCCCTCTCCTGTCTTCAATATGTATTAATAACAACCGCAGGTGTAACACAATCCATGACAAGTATTAAGAAACATTTCATGAGATCTTAGATTTTTAGGCACGAGGATGAAATGAGCTTTGCACAAACCAGATCTACTTGTAGGGACATTTTAAGTCCTAAATACAAATCCTTTCAATTGTATGTTGTCTAAAGAAGAGATATTTGCAACACAAAAGCACTACTAATCCAGTAGTGCATATCCAGTTCATTTGAGACAGCAAAATTATTTTATACTCTCACTTTAAATACCAACACTCTCATCAGAGTCCAGACAAACATTGTGGGACTGCCAGATTCTGATTCAAGGACAGCCATAGGTAGAACGGGCTCAGACAGTGCAGGTCCTAAAACTGGGAAGAGCGAAGAACATTTGATGCTGTGACAACTAAATACCACTCCAAATACATTACCATCATTTGGCTTCTGTTTCCACTGAATGAGAAAGATTTGCAGTGCTTGGAATGAAAATCGTTTCAGAGATTTGTTCGATTCCAGATAAGAGCAGTAAATGTTTTTCCTCTAAGGGCTTTCCTTGATTCCTGACCTGTAACATCTGACACAGAAAAAATGGCATACACTTCTGATATGTTTTCTCCTCCAAAAACAATTGCAAAGTGTTTTCTTAACAGATTGTCCATCAGTATTTTACAACAAAAGTGCTGCTATTGTTCTGATCCCTCATTTGCGTGTCATACACATGTAGCTTCAGTTTTCACAACAATTAGTATTTGGATATTTGGTCTTTTCAGCTTATCTCTACTACCCTGTGAGAGAGGGACAGTGATAGTCTGTTTCCACTGTTAGTAGAAGCTTTTATCACACCTTAACATTGATTGTAATTTCACCTATGTGTCTTGCATCTTGCTTAGATAAATTCTGCACTTCAGTTGCAGAAACAGACAAACACAGAGGTGCTTCAGTCATCCCTGAATCTCCTTGACAGAATAAAACTACTAATTGTCCTCACTTCTCTATGACATAGTTTAAGTGAGAAAGTACTCAAGGAAGGGATCACTTATATGTTGAGAAAGTGTCTTGTAAGTTATGCCATTTCCAAAATCTTTGTTTTTTTCAGGACATTGTAGAAGTAAGCACAAACTGTCCCAGGATAATTATGTGGGCACAAGAATACTACATTGTGCATAACAATGGTTTTGCAGCGAAGAATTTTGAAAAACAGTGCAGGGTAGAAGTCTGGTCCTGCATAGACTCAGAACACATTCTGATGTTTCTGTTTATTTTCACATTCCAGAAATCTTTATCTGTAACTTTTCTGTCATCAAACAGCTGCAAGTTATCTTAATCTATACAGTCCTTTAAGTCATCTGGGTCTTATCTTTCTTGTGGATTTTCCATTGCCAGAATCAATGCCTTCCTTTCAGCATTTTTTGATTTCATGAATAAATAGAAAATTATATCTTCTCTGACATGTCCAAATTACTGCCTTGTTTATGCCATTTTCCCCCTCCCATTGCTTTCCTTGAGTCATAGTCCCTTCAAAACCTATTTCATATCATTTTGGCACTGTACATGTGATGCTTTCTGTACACTACAATTTTACTTTTAGCCATAAAATATCATAACTGAAAATCCATATGTAAAATATTAGAAGCAAGTAAATAATTTCTGGTTTCCTGCAAATACTTAGATGCATTGTGTTCTGCTTTAAAGAATTTAGTTCTCTGTGTGAACACATCAGTATATGTATATATATATATTTTTTTTTTTTAATTCAGCTAAATTTTTAGTGTGAAGTGTAAGGCTGGATGAACATCCTCAGAGAATACTTCTGCTGACTGAATGCCTCTTATATTTTAAGGCCAAACTTCAAAATGTATTAAAATTTAAATTTTCTATTCTAGTTCTGTAGTGTGTGCTTAGAGTGCCAAGCTTTGTACAAACCCTGACCCTTTCAAATTTAGATTAGGAATTTATTTCGCTGCTTCATAACCCTTTGCGAATGCGATGTTCCATCAAAATTCTCATACACTCCTAAGAGTAAATATAGCTTTAATTGTAGTGCTGCTTGAAAACAAGGAAAAAGGGATTGTTTTTCTGGAGGTCTTTCTCACATATGACAAATTCTTCTGAAGCTTCTGTGAGAATACAGCTTTCACTGTGCAATTGTATGTGCCACTACACAGATGATACAAATGTATTGGACATCTGTTTCAAGAACAATGTCTTATGTTTGACAGAATGCAGTACTATGGACATATTTCTTCAAATAGCTTCAAAGTGAAAACAAAATTCAGAAAGGAATGAAGACTGTCTTTAGTTCCTTAATCTTCTGCCTCTGTGCCCTTGTGGATTAATCTTGAGCTTTGAGCTTGGATAAATATGCCTGGCAAGAAAATGCACTCGCTCTTGCTTTCTTTTCTCTTTTTTCTTTTTTTAACTTTTAAGCTCTCCAGACTCCACAGCCTAGAGTGCACATCATTAGTTTCAATGAAGAACTCTCCAGTGAGGTGTTCAAGTTTCATACACAATTAGATTTACTGGTTCTGTCAGTCATGCACTGGCAAAGTATACCTACTTCTAATTTAATCGTCGTAAGCAAGTCTGATTTGCAAAGTTCATTCAAAGGCAAATGTTATTTAGCAAGTTTTCAGGGAAACGAGGGGTTTGGTTGTTTTAGGGATCAAAGTCAGTCTTGACAAACACAGAATTCCATTTGCTCTTCATTCATTTCACCTGATCTGATTGCTTGACTGTGGTAAATACTCTAAAGCAAATACTTTGTGGCACACTTTCTGTCACTACTATTTCCAAAAAGATTTTTCCATACATGGAAAACCACATACATGGTTGTGATGGGTATTAATAACCAGTTATTATTAATTATTATTATTATTAATATATCTATGAATATTAATTTTTATTATTAATATTTTAAAACCAGGAAAATACCCTCTGATTCTTTGGATTTTTGGTCAACAGGAAATATTTGTACCAAGGATATTTATTAACACAGAATGAAACAGTTTAAACAATCAGAACTTGTGAAAATAGGAATGCTTAACAGAGAAAATTCTAACCGTGCTGCAGAGGCTTAGCATTAACCCTAGCACATGGTACTCAAGATGCCTTGGATCCTTGAGTAAGTTTCCTGTATAAGAACACTTCCAAAACTCACCATAATGATCCCATGGTAAAATACAAAATATTCCAGGTGGGGGGAGAGAGAGAGAGACAAGTTGCAGCTGAGCCAGTGTAAGCTGCAAACACGTGGCCACTGCCATTCCCAGTTTAACAAGCCACTAAGGGGTACTGCTTCCTGCTGTGCAGGGAAGGTTGGCTATGTAGAAAGGCGATCTCTGTAGAAAGGTGCAGCTTCTAAATCACCCCCACCCCCTTAAATAGACAAATTTGAAATTAAACTAGCCAATAGGCATTGAGCATCCTTGTACTGCCCAATGCATTTGAAGCTTTGTGCCTCGCATGACCACACAGGCATGCTGAGGGGCTGCACCAGATACCTGACATGTGGTGCTAAGCTCCTAGCCTCAAGGCTTTGTTTTGCTCAATCTACTTCAACTTCCGGATCCTGAACAGAAGGAGGATGAGAGAGGGTTTAAACCAGCCTGGAAGGATTTATGCCTTACCAGGACAGTGGTCACTTACAAGGAGCTGATAAGAACCTTCCAAAGTAAGGGTAAACACTTCCGTTGCAAGAAAAGCCTGCTTCGTCATAATATCCACCAGCTAAACATAGAGTAACTGAAAATTCTTGGAAATTCCTACAGCTGGACAGAAAATTAAAAGGTAGGTAAAATCCATTACTCATTAGGTTTATTTTCTCTGAGTATGTGAGAGATAGGCATTTTCATTCATCTTTTAAAGGAGAGCAGTACTTTATGTATTCAGGTAGATCATAAAGAATGCATTAAATTTAAGCGCAGGTTTTCAGACCTGCAATGGAAATTTCCTATGAAATGAGAAATTGTTCATTGTAGTTTAACTTCTTAAGTTCAGTTGTGAAAGCAACACTGGTGATTGCTCAGGCCACAAAGAAAATAGGATTTGGTGTGGCTTAACGAAGGAAAGCAGTGTGAAAAAAAAAATACAAAAATTTCTTCTTATCCCTTCTGATGAATTAGAACTCTTACACTTTGTCAAGACTCCAGATTAATGAAATATCTATTCCGCTGAGAAGGAAATCACAACCTCTTTTAAGGAATTTCAGAGGTATTTCTAAATATCGCTTTACAGAGCAGGAAGATGGAGGGTTTGTACCCAGGGGCTCTTATTTCTTTCATTGTTTTTTGGGCCCAGGCCAACCTCATGAAATTCAACAAGGCCAAGTGTAAGGTCCTGCACCTGGGTAGGCACAATCCCAAGCACAAATACAGGTTGGGTGGTGAATGGCTGGAGAGCAGCCCTGAGGAAAAGGACCTGGGGGTCTGGGTTGATGAAAAGCTCAACATGAGCCTGCAGTGTACACATGCAGCACAGACAGCAACTGAGTCCTGGGCTGCATCAAGAGCAGTGTGGCCAGCAGGGCAAGGGAGGGGATTCTGCCCCTTTACTCTGCTCTCGTCAGACCCCACCTGGAGTACTGTGTGCAGTTCTGGAGCCCTCAGCACAGGAAGGACATGGAAGTGTTGGAGCAGGTCCAGAGGAGGGCCACAAAGATGATCAGAGGGCTGGAGCAGCTCTCCTATGAGGACAGGCTGAGGGAGTTGGGGCTCTTCAGCCTGGAGAAGGGAAGGCTTTGAGGGGACCTTATAGTAGCCTTCCAGTATCTGAAGGGGGCCTATAGGAAGGCTGGGGAGGGACTATTTACAAGGTCTTGCAATGACAGGACAAGGGGCAATAGGTTTAAACTGGCAGAGGGGAGATTTAGACTGGATGTTAGGAGGAAGTTTGTTCCAGTTGAGGGTGGTGAGGCACTGGCACAGGTTGCCCAGGGAGGTTGTGGATGCTCTCTCCCTGGAGGTGTTCAAGGCCAGGTTGGACGAGACCGTAAGTAACCTGTACTAGTGGGAGGTGTCCCTGCCTATGGGAGGGGGTTGGAACTAGATGCTCCTTGAGGTCCCTTCCAACCTTACCATTCTATGATTCTATCTCTACACAGAATACACACTTTGGTTTCCTATCTTCAGCCTCATAAAGCAGCTCTTGCATTCAACAAATTTGTGCCAATTTATACCAGATGAATATCTAACCCTGAAATTGTAACTTTTTTATTAAATGATAAAAAGTTATGGCAATTAGGTGAATAATCATATTATCAGACCTTCATTTAATACCAAAGTTCTCATTACTGAATAATTGCAACACACAATACTCACAAACATACAAAGTTTAAGACAGAAAGCATCTCTTTGTTCTACAGCGAAATGGAAAAGGGGAATGCTTTTATCTACTTGTGGTCATTCCACAAAGAAAATTAGGTTGAATTCATGGAATAAGTTACTGACTGCTAATTATGCCCTGCTTTAACATTAATGGAAAAATCAACCCACAAAATGTACTGCAATAACTTAGCAACATGAATGGGAAGTGTAGCTGTTCCCTGATGCACATGAATACAAGATGCTAAATTGTATGAAAATGCCCCCAGGATATTGTTTCTGATTCTGTATTGGTTTCTGTATGGATAATGTTTAAGTGGGAAGCAAAAGAAAGCAAACAACCTTCTATCAGTAGAAAATATAACAGGTAAAATCCAATGTTTTCATCATGGATTTGGAGTTCAAGAAAAATCATAAACATTCACTTGAGCAGTTCCATGCTTTTATAACCTATTACCCAGGATATTTGTTTGTTTGGGATTTTTATTTTTTTTTAAATACAAAAATTATTCTTCTCATCTCACTTCTCTTTTTGCTTTGATCCTTGAAGTGGACCTAATCCCATGTTTGTAATATCCTAATCCCCTGCTATGGAAATTAATGTGGTGTCACACATAGTCAGTATTCTGTACTTTCAGTGCCAGAAGGGACAGTAAGCCTTGAAAACTGCAAAATATTCTGAAAACAATAGTAATACCCAAGCAAACGAATGAACAATCTTTTCAATACATATATAACATGTGGCCATAATTGCATAACGTAATTTGCTCCTCTAGGTCTGAAAGGTCCCACTTCTTTTTCCTTCCTTGGTCTAATCAGGAAAACATATATTTTTGATTTCAGATATGAGAGCACTACAAAGGCATAATCTTCTCAATTAACAACTCTAAAGAGGTAGTTTTTATTTTTACCTAAAGCAGGCAAATGAATCTTTGGAAGGCTTAAGGAAAAAATCCTTCTAACATTTCAAATAATTCCTTCCACTGGGAAGAGAAGGAGAAAGCAAAGGAAATGCCTTGTATCTTTTGGGACATTGGGGTGAAGTGATGGGTAAATGCTGCAGTCTATTCATCATTTACACAGGTTCTTCACATGTGAACAGGAAATCAGCTCTATCTTGTCAAAGGACTCTTAAACTCTTTGCTGGCTCATGGGCTCCAGGTCACAGATGTACTGCTGGAGACCTGTTGAGTTAGGTATTCTGAGACTTGTCAGCAGTCCCAGAATCCCTCTGGAAAAGGAGTCTCCATTACACATCTGCATCTAGATGTTCAGCACCTCCTCGTGAAAACCTCTCATTTTACTCCCTTTTTCTTTTCCTTGTTAATCAAATACTTTTGTTTCCACTGACCCCTGTCTTAAGTACTGCCAAGGGGAAAAAAAAAAAAAAAGACAACCAAATGAAACAAAGTCCATAAAACTGAAACAAACCAACCTTTTAACATGGTTTTCATTTGAGAAAAGTCTCTGTAATTGTTTCACTAATACTGCAGATTTGCAAACAGGCTGAAAGTAGCTCTAAGATTCTTTTTAATAAGAATGCTAAGGGGAACTGAACTGTAAAATCATTGTCTGTAAGTCCATTTAAGAACCTGTCCCTACATTCCACATCTCTCTTTCCCAAAAGCACTTAGAAATGTGTTTTTAATTATCTTGAACATCTGATTAATTTCAACATTGTGAATTGCAGCCCTGATGGAAAGATACCTATCAAAGCAGAGCAAGAACAAAATACTTCTCTTCTGAGAAGTATAGAACATGGTTAGGCTGGTTTTCAAATCTTGTATTGCCATTCTAAGACTTATTTTTTTAAAAGCATTAATCTGAAAATATTGCTGGCAAACATTTGGTAATTCATTATACTGCTCAGCAGGCAGTGAAATCAGCAAAAGCATGGGCTTGCTGGGCTGCTCCCTGTGTTTTTGTTCAGAAAACAACTTCACATGCACATCTTGAAAATGCTGAATTGAGCAAATATAGACAGAGTGGAGGATGGGGAGAGAAGACCAAAACGGGGATGGGTAATTTCTGTCCTGACAGATGATAAAGGCATCAGGGCTGTGAATGTTACTAGGGCAGCTCTACCTGAGACTCCTTTCACGTACCCTCACTCTGTTCCATGGAAATGTCATTCAAGCCCTGGCTGGAGTTTGACTACCAATTTGCCCCACAGATCCAGACCAATCTCCAAACCCTGAAGAAAACCGAGGCTGCAGCATGCAAAGCAGAATACAGAAACAGAATCAGACAGCTTGGAAAAAGACCTTTAAGATCATCAAGTCCAACCTATCGCCCAACATTATCTAATCATCTAAATCATGGCATTAAGTGCCACATCCAGTCTCTTTTTAAACATCTCCAGGGACAGTGACTCCACCACCTCCCTGGGCAACCCATTCCAATGGCAAATCACTCTTTCTGTGAAGAATTTCTTCCTAACATCCAGCCTAAACCTCCCCTGGCACAGCTTGAGACTGTCCCACTTCATTCTGTCACTGGTTGCCTGGGAGAAGAGACCAACCCCCACCTGGCTACAATCTCCTTTCAGGTAGTTGTAGATAGTGAAAAATTCTCCCCTGATCCTCCTCTTTTCCAGTCTAAACAATCCCAGCTCCCTCAGCCTCTCCTCACAGGTCTGCATTCCAGATTCCTCACCACCCCTGTTGCCCTTCTCTAGACACATCCAAGCATCTCCAGGTAACTCTAGACCAGTCAGCTTCACGTCCATCCCTGGAAAAATGATGGAATGGCTCATTCTGGAGGTCATCTCTAAGCACTAGAAAGAGAAAAAGATTCTCAGGAGTAGTCAGCACGGATTTACCAAGGGGAAATCATGCTCAGCTGACCTGATAGCATTCTATGATGCTGTAACTGAATATGTAGATTCAGGGAGACTGATGGATGTAGTCTACTTTGACCTTAGTAAGGCTTTTGACACTGTCTCCCATAACATCCTTATAAGCAAGGTCAGGAAGTGTGGGATAGAAAGGTAGACAGTGAGATGCATTAAGAACCGGTTACACAATAGAGTGCAAAGAGTGGTGATCAATGGTGCCAGGTCCAGCTGGAGACCTGTAACTAGTGGAGTCCCCAAGGGATCTGAGTCTGGTCCTGTTCAATATCTTCATCAGTGACATTGAGGGGACAGAGTCTGCTCAGCAAGTTTGCTGATGACAGAAAACTAAGAGGCTTGGCTGATAAACTTAAATTCCCAGATAAAACTTTCTAAAATGGCATTCTTTGGGAATCAGCTGCTACTAATAAGAACCAAACAACAGAACACAGAAAATAAATTGCAGGGGTTTGGACAACTTGCTATTCATCTAAATTGCAGAGGAAGACAGGCTGATTTTCATACAGGGCAGGACAACTTGAATCAAATACATAATTTCACAAAATAATTTGAGTAAAATAAATAATTCAGTGTTACGAGACTATTGCAGGGTGACTTCCATGAAACTAGTCACAAGAACAGACTTCTGTGAAGTCAGTTCTGGCACTTTAATTCCTGGAGGTCAGGAAGGCAAGTCTGTGTGCTTGGCTAGTACATCATTTCTGTACACTACAGAATAGATTTTGAAGAAATGCATGTTGAGAACTAAGGTTGCATACTGTTATACCCTTTCAAACATAGCCCAGTGTCAATCTGACTGAATCTGCCTCTGTGTGTAGTTATTGTTTAGCAATGTAAGAAATTATAAAAGACTAAATCAGATAGAAGAAATGTTAACTTTCATGATACCCTATGCTTTTGCTTTGCCCACCCAACTGAGAATCATAGAACGGTTTAGGTTGAAAGGGACCTCAAAGATTATCTAGTTCCAACCTCCCCTCACCATAGGCAGGGACACCTCCCACTAGCACAGATCACTCAAGGCCTCATCCAACCAGGCCTCGAACACCTCCAGGGAGGGAGCAGCCACAACCTCCCTGGGCAGTCTGTTCCAGTGTTTCACCACCCTCACTGTAATGAACTTCCTCCTAACATCTAGCTTAAATCTCCCCTCTTCACAGGATCACATGATCATGATCACAGGATATCAGGGGTTGGAAGGGACCCAAAGAGATCATAAAGTTTAACCCCTCTGCCAGAGCAGGACCATACAATCTAGCTCAGATCACAGGGGAATGTATCCAGATGGGCCTTGAAAGTCTCCAGAGAAGGAGTCTCCACAGCCTTTCTGGGGAGCCAGTTCCAGTGCTCTGGGACCCTTACAGTAAAGAAGTTCCCCCTTGTGTTGAGGTGGCACCTCCTGTGCTGCAGCCCACATCCATTGCTCCTTGTCCTATCACGGGGAACAAGTGAGAAGAGCCTGTCCCACTCTCTCCTGACACTCAGCCCTTAGATATTTGTAGACATTTATTGAATCCCCTTTCAGTCCTCTCCTCCAGACTAAATAGCCCCAGGTCCCTCAGACTCTCCTCACCAGGTAGTGTTCCAGTCCCCTAGTCATCCTCATAGCCCTCTGTTGGACCCTCTCCAGCAAATCCCTGTCCCTCTTAAACAGGGGAACCCAAAACCAATACTCAAGATGGGGTCTCACCAGGGCAGAGTAGAGGGGAAGGATAACCTTCCTTGGTCTTCAGGATACACTCTTCCTATTACACCCCAGGGTCTCATTTGCCTTCGTGGCTACAAGGGCACGTTGCTGTCCCACGGATAACTTGTTATCCACCAGCACTCCCAGGTTTCTCTCCACAGGGCTGCTCTCCAGCAGATCACCTCCCAACCTGTACTGGTGCAGTTTATTATTCCTCCCAAGAGGCAGAACTCTGCACTTGTCCTTGTTGAACCTCATTAGGTTCCTCTGTGCCCAGCTCTCCAGTCTGTTCAGGTTGCACTGGATAACCACACAGTCTTCAGCTCTATAAGCCAAACCTCTCAGTTTGGTGTCATCAGCAAACTTGCCGAGCAGACTCTCTGTCCCCTCATCAATGTCATTGATGAAGATGTTGAACAGCACTGGACCCAGCACCAAACTCAGTTTAAACCCATTACCCCTCATCCTGTCATTACAAGATCTTGTAAATAGTCCCTTCCCAACCTTCCTGTAGGTCCCCTTCAGATACTGGAAGGCTACTACAAGGTGTCCTCAAAGCCTTCTCTTCTCCAGGCTGAAGAGCCCCAACTCTCATAGCCTGTTGTCATAGCAAAGATGCTCTAGCCCTCTGATCATCTTTGTGGCCTCCTCTGGATATTCTCCAACAGTTTGATGTCCTTGCCCTGGGGGCTCTGGAACTGCACACAGTGCTCTGGGTGGGGTCTCATGAGAGCAGAGTTAAAGGGGCAGAATCCCCTCCCTTGCCCTGATGCCCACACTGCTCTTGGTGCAGCCCAGGACATGGTTGCTGTCTGGGCTGCATATGCAAACTGCTGGCTCATGTTGAGCTTTTTATCAACCAGGACCCCTCTTGAGCTTTTGAGAAGCCCCCTTGAGAATTCAAGGGGTAAGAACCCCTTTAGTTCTTCCCTTGCAGAACCTCTGGGTGGTTCTGGTGAGTTTATTTTCTAGAGATCACCGCACTGGACCTCTCCACTCTGAATCTTCAGCCAGGCACATTCAAATGGGGGCAGTCTGGTTTCCACTCATGCACCCAGCAAACATTTAACCCAGTGGTGCAGTAAAGGTTTCTATCGAATTTGTTGCAAACAGAAAATATGATGTTTATACCCACAAATTACTTCCCAGCTTTACCTCGCCTACTTTAACACAGACGCTGAATACAAGAGCCTTAAAAATAGCCTATTTGAAAGTGCAGACAATTCCTGCTTATGAGAATTTGTCCTCTTCTGCATGCCCCAGATTTACCAGTCATATTAAGAAAATCTTGACCCTGGGTCTCCAAGTGTTTTCAGAATGCTTATTGCTGGTTCCATTGTCTGTGTTTATTAATCCTAGTTATGATTATCAGCCTTCTAAAAGGTAAGCATTTTCACATAATGGTTTTAATTCAGGGAGAGGTTTTAGCTAAAACGTCCAGCTGAAATCAAGGTTATGATCCTTTCATAGCTGAGGTTAATACTGTAAATACCAGCTATGCCCCTTACTGAAGGACTGCTTCAGTAATTGAATGGAGTGAAATTATCTCAGCCCCCGGAAACGAAGATCCTCCAAAGATTCTGGGAAGAAACTGCTATAAAGCAGTCAGTGCCATAGAATGGGATAATGCAATCTTCAGTCTTATTTAATTTTGAGGATATAAAGGTTTTTTCCTTCCTAAAAATCCAGATTAAAGGGAGAAAGTAATTCTGTAATTTACACCTCTGACATTAAGCTGAAAAGCAGCACTGCAGATACCTGCTTCAGAATTGTCATTGTTTCCATGGTGCCACTTTCCATCACCTATTTTTAATAGTTTACACAACAAGATCAAGGGTGTCCCAGCTGTTACTGCCACTGTTGCTAAGCAACCTTTAAATCAGAGTTCAAGAAGACAAAGAATCATGCTTGAAAAATTTCTCAACTGTCTGCTTTCCCCCTTCTTCTGTCTATACTATTTTTCAGATGCCATCTTTTCTGTTCTTTTTTATGCCACTTTCAAAGTGTAAATCAACTGTAGTTTCCAAAAAACAATAAGCCTTCTCCCTTCAACAGCCACTGCATTATGCCAGAGGAAGATGTAGCATTAAATAAAGGGCTGAAGACGTTGACTTTCCTTTTTATTTTCCTTTTTTTTTTTTTCTTTTTTCCATTAAATCCAAGTAATTTTAGAGCTTTGTAACCTGCTGCTGCTGTTGTGTAACATCTGTGCATGGCTGAATTGTGGACTGACACGCTGATCAATGGAGAGAGATTCAGAGCTTGCAGGGAATTTCAATGCCCCCTGTGCCTTCTGGGATCTAAATGTTCTCATCTGCAAAAGACTCATAGGTCAAAAACACATAGCAGGAAGAAGGAACACTTAGCATGGGTGAATCTGGAGAACTTTGGGGCTCAGTCTTTGTTCTAGAATGTCAATATTTTTCAAACTTTATTGCTCAGCCATTAACAACTCTCCCCCTGCACTAACTGTACAAGCAGTGATAGCTCTTTTTAGTTAGATACCTTAATGTTGGAAATAAAGCAGTGCTATGGAATGTAAGGATTAAGGAAGATGTTCAAGCCAAGACAGAGACTGCATTTCATTTTAAATATTTGCTTGGCTTAGCAGTCTTCCTTTTACTTAACCCACCCAAACCCCAGGTAATATTTTCTGTTGTCTCTTATATCCTACTTTTTCTGCTCTTTTTTTTTCAATTCTAAATGTTTCATCCCATGTTGTACCTGTGTGAACCCTTTCCTTTCTCTGCACCTCTCACTGCAAGCTGTCAGGACACTGTTTTTTCTTTCTTGCCCTTTTTTGTTACAAATTCATGCTACAGAAGAATTTATTTATTTTAATTTCAAAATATTCTAGTAATAAATTCTCTTTCAAAATCTGCAGTTGAGAATCCCTTTCTGCTACTGCTCATCAACAGCTCACACTCCTAAAGCCATAGTTATTCCCACTAGGAGTGTTCTATCTAGTTTTTTTTAATCACAGAATCACAGAACTTCAGAGGTTGGAAGGGTTTAATGGATGGACCACGATATGGATAAGGAACCGGCTTGCTGGTCACACTCAAAGAGTGACTGTCTATGACTCCATGTCCCAATGGAGGCCAGTGACAAGTGGAGTCCTGTAGGTATCATTCCTGGGACCAGTCTTATTAAATATCTTTGTTGCCAACATGGACAGTGGCACTGAGTGCACCCTCAGCAAGTTTGCTGACAGCACCAAGCTGTGTGGTGCAGCTGACAGGCTGGAGGGAAGTGATGCCATCCAGAGGGACCTTGAGAGGTTGGAGAGGTAGACACAAGCCAACCTCATGAAGTTTAAAAAGATCAAGTTCAAAATCCTACATCCAGGTTGAGGCAATCCCAAGCACCAACACAGACTGCACAGAGGCTCTCTGGAGAGCAGTCCTGAGGAGAGGGACTTGTGGACCTAGTGGAGGAGAAGCTCAATATGAGCTGTCAGCGTGCTCCTGCAGCCCAGAAAGCCAACCAGAGCCTGGGCTGCATCAGGAGAAATGTGGCCAACAGGTCCAGGGAAGTGATCCTCTACTCTACACTAGTGACACCCCACCTAAAGTACTGTGTCCAGTTCTGGAGATGCTATGACAAGAGGGATATAGATG
The DNA here is from genome assembly GCA_013396675.1 of Eubucco bourcierii. Taxonomy (NCBI): domain Eukaryota; kingdom Metazoa; phylum Chordata; class Aves; order Piciformes; family Ramphastidae; genus Eubucco; species Eubucco bourcierii. The sequence continues at coordinate 162,691 of VWZE01001522.1, read as the reverse complement.
TGCTGGAATATGTCCAGAGAAGGGCCATGAGGATGGTCAGAGGGCTGGAGCTCCTCTCCTATGAGGAGACACTGAGGGAGGTAGGGCTGTTCTGTCTGGAGAAGGCTCTGAGGTGAACTTTCACTATCTGAAGGGGGCCTACAAGGGGGAGAAACTCCTTAGAATGTTAGCTAGTGATAGGACTAGAGGGAATGAAACAAAGCTAGAAATGGGTAGACTCAGACTGGATGTTAGGAAGAAGTTCTTCACCATGAGGGCAGTGAGACACTAGAATGGGTTGCCTAGGGAGCTGGTCGAGTCGCCATCCCTGGAGGTGTTTAAGGCCAGGCTGGATGAGGCTGTAGACAGCCTGATCTAGTGTGAGTTGTCCCTGCCCATGGCAGGAGAATTGGAATTGGATGATCCTTGTTTTCTCTTCCAACCTTGACTGATTCTATGATTCCAGGGATCAGCGAGGCCATATCAAGGTAGCATCCCCTAGGGTTGTTTGCTCAGGAATGCATCCAGGAGGGTTTTGAAAGTCTCCAAAGAAGGAGACTCCACAATCTGTCTGGGCAGCCTGTTCCAGTGCTCTGTCACCCTCATTGTAAAGAAGTTTCTCTTCATGTCAGGTGAAACCTTCCATGTCCAAGTTTGTAGCTGTTGCTCCTCACCAGCAAAAAGAGATTGGCCCCATGCACTTCACACCCACCGCTCAGATATTTGTACACATTGATGAGACCTCCTCTCAGTCTTCTCTTCTCCAAAATAAACAGCCTCAGGTCTCCCAGTGTCTCTTTGTAGGGGAGATGCTCAAGTCCCCCAGTCATCCTTGTGGTTCTCCATTGGACTCTCTCCAGTAGGTCTCTGTCTCTCAAACTGGGGAGCCCAAAACTGGACACAGTTTTGCAGGTGTGGTCTCACCAGTGCAGAGTGGAGGGGCAGAAGAACCTCCCTAGACCTGCTGGCAACACTTTTCCTGTTGCACTCCAGGATGCCATTGGCTCTCTTGGCCACAAGGGCACATTGCTGGTCCACGTAGAACTTGCTGTCCATCAGGACTCCAAGATCTTTCTCCACAGACCTGCTTTCCAGCAGGGCAGTCCCCAGCCTGTACTGGTGACTGTTGTGATTCCTCCCTAGATGGAGGACACTGCACTTGCCCTTATTGCACTTCATAAGGTTTGCCTTCACTCAGCTCTCCAGCCTGCCCAGATCTTGTTAGATGGCAGCACAGCCTGATGGGCTGTCAGCCACACCCCACCCTGTTTTGTATCATCATCGAACTTGCTGAGGGTGCACTCAGTGCCCTCATCCAGGGCAAAGACATTGAACAGAAGTGGACCCAGTACCGATCCCTGGGGAACACCACCGGCTACAGGCCTCCAACTTGATTCTGTGCCATTGATGACAACTCCCTGAACTCTGTTGTGGAGACTGTTTTCAACCCACCTCATGGACCAGTCATCTATGCCACATCTCCTGAGCTTATCTATAAGGATGTTGTGGGAGACAGTATCAAAAGCCTTGTTGAAGTCAAGACATCCACAGCTCACCCTTCATCTACCCATTTGGTCACGGTATTGTAGAAGGCTATCAAGTTAGTCAAACCAGGTCTTCCCTTGGTAAATCCGTGTTGGCTAGTGATAACCCTCTTTTCTTCCATGTGGTTAGAGATGGCCTCCAGAATGAGTTGCTCCATCACCCTTCCAGGGACAGAGGAATCTTCAATCTCATCCATCATTTGTCAATCATGTAAATAATTCACCCACTTCATACTAAGCATTTCAGATAGTTTTTTTTTTCACTCATTGAGGAAAAAAAAAAAAACAAACCCAACCAAAAACCAAAAATACCATTTCTGTTACGTTTCCAACTTGAAAATAATTTCTATGCAAATTCAATAATTGTAAAAGTTGTCTCATTATGGAGGCAGAATTGTGGGCAGTTCCACAACCTTCTGTGCCACGTTGTCACATTAACTATAGTCTGGGAGACTGCCTAGAAGGTGTCATAGCTTGTCCTCTGTGTCCCTTCAGCCCTCAGCCTTACTGTTTGACCCCTTTGTAGAGACTTCTCAGTAAGAGTGTCAGTGGTGATGGCACTTATTTATTTATTTGTTTGTTTGCTTGCTCGCTCGTTGTCAGGAAACATTTAGCCCCTGGGAACAGGACTGAGATCACCAAATTCATTTAAGCAAGGTTACTGAACTGCTGGATAGTGCAGCCTTTGGTCTCTGTCTGCCTTGTCTGACTGAAGCTGCCACAGGGAAAGAAATTAATCTGTGAAACCATTTGACCCTTATTTTCGTTTCATCTCTGTTACTGTTAAATCAGAAGAAACCTTGCCATAGTTACAGAATGACCATGGATGTAGAATTGTCATAGGTACAAAAGTTGACATCTACAGCTCTTGTCTAAAAAGTAACCCCACTGCCAGTGTTTAATATGCTTTCTGAAGTCGGTCTCACTATTCTGAGGAAGTTATTTTATCAGACTTCTCTTAAAACTCCTAGGTAGTATATCTGTCCTCACTAATTCTTTGAACATATTTTATGGTTTCTTTTGGATTCTAAGGATCTCTCAGGATTTTTCCACCCCTAAATTCAGAAGGAATAGGCTCTATTTAAATAAATAACTGTTGCAATATTTCCTGTATGAAGCCCAAAGTCACAAACAGGAAACTTTCTGGCACGCTAGTTTGAAAGTTGTGAGGTCTGCATTTTTTTTGCCAAAGAAACATGGGAGCCGAAGCTCGTTACTATTCCGCAAGGTGGTTTAGCACCTTTGTAGCTAAATGTGTTTTTCAGGATGTTTGGTAGAATCTTGGCTACAGCCATTAAATGAACAAGATAATTTAGGAACAGTGACACAAAATAAGCTTGGTTCTGGGACCCTGGCATCTGTCTTAAGGCCTTCAGTTTGTGTACTAGCCCTGATGATTGAAGAAAAAAGGTGAAAAAATGTGATTATAGTGCATTTTCTGCTAGAGCCTGTGCCTCAGCTTACCCTCCAGAGCTGAGTGCAGTTTTACAGTATGCAGCTGGAAGCTAACTTAGAAGCCTGTGCTCCAGAACTGGCAGCTGCTACTCCAACCAAGCAGGAAGCCTTTACAGCAGCAGCATAGCACAACAGGCACAATATTGCTTCTGGACTGCTCCCAGATTGCTGTTAACATGGTTGTCTCAACAGTCAGTTGCATGGAAGTAGCTCCTCAAGGTTCAAATTGTTGGTTGGTTTTCACCCTGCAGAGCTGTGTATGCTCTGTAACAGACACTCACAAGAGTATCCCTCTCTGCGATTGACCATTTCTTCAAACTAACTTGCTGCAGGCTTGCATTTTGCTTTTCCACCTATAACCCTACATATATTAAGATCTGAATTATATAAAGAGAGATTACACTTACAGTGCAGCATAAGATAGATAAGCTGAGGGCAATTTATTCAAACTGTTGCTAAGCACAGCTATCTCTCCTGCCATTGCAATTTTTGTCACTGTTTAATATCAAATCAATATTAACAGCACTGGTATAATGCAAATGATAGAATCATAGAATCATAGAATGGTAAGGTTGGAAGGGACCTCAAAGATCATCCAGTTCCAAACCCCTGCAATAGGCAGGGACACCTCCCACTAGTACAGGTCACTCAAGGCCTCGTCCAACCTGGTCTTGAGCACCTTCAGGGAGGGAGCAGCCACAACCTCCCGGGGCAACCTGTTCCAGTGCCTCACCACCCTCACTGGAAAGAACTTCCTCCTAACATCCAGTCTAAATCTCCTCTCTGCCAGTTTAAACCCATTGCCCCTTGTCCTGTCATTGCAAGACCTTGTAAATAATCCCTCCCCAGCCTTCCTGTAGGCCCCCTTCAGATACTGGAAGGCTACTCTAAGGTCTCCTGGAAGCCTTCTCTTCTCCAAGCTGAAGATCCCCAAACCTCGTAGCCTGTCCTCATAGGAGAGCTGCTCCAGCCCTCTGAGTATCTTTGTGGCCCTCCTCTGGACCCACTCCAACAGTTCCATGTCCTTCCTGTGCTGACTTAAAACTCATATTTTCATGCCAGAAATCAAACTTGTAATTTGATCTCACGATTTGGATTGCAGATCCTGCAATCTGTTACTCACACTATGTGATGGACACTCTTCTTTTCACCTCCTACCCTTTCCATGCTAGTGTCAACAAAAATAAAATGAGTGTATTAGAATGCAGTTGTATCTGAAAGTCAATTCAAAGATCAAGACAAAGAACCTGAAGACTTTAGTAACCTGATGGGTCAAATGCTTATCGACATTAGTAAGTATGTGATCTAGTTGGTGAGATTCAACTTTTTTTCATTTGGCAAATCTTCAGTTATGAAACCATCACAGAGTAATTTATAAGCACTCCTTCAATTCCTCCATCATGAATCACAAATCATCCCATTAAAGAAATCTGTAAAGGAGTTTTTTTATATATAAACAAGGTTTAAATATAATTAGGAGGATCTAAGAATTTTAAGAATACTCCTGAAACAAATAAGGATAACTAACATAAACAAATGGGCAAATGTCTACAAAAATAAACAAAGGGGAAACAATTACTTGCTCATTTAAAAAATGTCATATTGCATTCTTTATTCTAATTGTGGAAAACTAGCCAATGACGACCAGGAACAATTGATTTTCCTTCATAGCTGTTTTCTAATCACATCTGAACACTGACAAATAATCTAATGATGCCACTCAGTTTTAAAAGGAGTCCCATCAGTGGCTTTCTCAATGCAGCAAGTGCCCTGTTGCTCTTCTACCAATATGTGCATCAAAGGTCTGTTGTGCTTTGATTGTAGCCCTGTCTTTTAGGTATTATGGAAAAGTCAAGTGCTTTATAGATATTTCATCAAGCTGGAATGAAATGCACAAGTTGCTCAGCACAGATGCACATTTTCTTTCCTGCACTCTTTGGCTTAGTACTTCTAAACAGTATGTGTGGCATATTCATTAACTCCTCAGAGCTTCTACTTTCTATATAGCTACACAAATATGTATGTGTACATATGTATAGGTATATACATGCCTAGAGAGAAACAGAGACTCATGTATTTATATCTGTACATGCTGTAAAGTCAAGGGGTTGTTAAGAGTTAGTGATGGCATCTGATCACTCAGTATTCTATGCATATTTAAAGAAAACAGGCAGAAATTTGACAGGGAGTTTTCCAGACCTGAAGTTCAGAAAAAGAATCTCAAAGCTGGGTTTGCACTTCTTCAAGTCTCATATTACAAGACAATTGTACAAGGTTTCTGTTCTGCATTTTTATTACCTGACTCCCTTTAACTCTGGCAAGTCAGCAACTACCTTGTGCTTAGAGATCATTCATCCTTGTATTCAAGTAATTAATCCCACATTTCTGCAATCTCATTAATATCTTATATTCTATATGCCAATCCTGGTAACCAAACACTAAGTTTCTGTTTGTGTTTTTATCTATTGTCATTTTTCTTAAATTAAATAACATTAGCGGATTAAGTAGAAACATAAAGACTCAGATGTCATTGTACAGTAACTTATGCCTGAAATCTTAAAGAGGAAGCTTCCACCAGATTCACAAAAGCTCGAGCTGTACTGAGTGGATTTCCTACAGTTCAGGAAAGCATTGGAGCGATGGTTGAAACACATAGTTATGAAGACCAGGGTGCAGCTGCAATGGGATTGGAAGGGAGTTGCCAAAGGAAAGTATTGGGATTCTTAGGCCCTTGCACTATTCATACATCTCAAAAACAAAATAAATGGGTATCTTTTATATCAGTTAATGAGAACTACTACTGCTCGTGACCAAAAAGTAAGTGCCAAGTGTTTTGTAAGGTATTAGACACAAATGCAATTCTTTCTGTTGTTTGTTTACATGTAACAGAGGAAAGGCCGAGCAGAGAAGTACTTATTTTCCTCTACTTGCAGGAAAGAATAAAACTGTTATCAGAAATATTATGTCGTGCTAGCTGCTGGCATTATTTTTTGTAATAACCTGTGATTAACATTACTACTAATAGTGCAGAAAATTCCTCTTTCTCTTAATTCTTTGTGAGTTCAAGACTGAATTTGTGGTGGTGTGTTCCACTCTCTACAAAATATTGCATTTCATAGACTCTTAATTAAAAATTAGCAATAAATACTTTGTTTGAGTCTTTATCCTTTTTCTTCTAGGAAAAAAGCAAATCTCCAAATGCATTTCCTAATGCATCACATGAAGTATAGAATCATAGAATTATATAATTTTCAGGGCTGGAAGGGACCTCAAAAATCATCCAGCTCCAACCCCTCTGCCACAGGCAGGGACATCTCACACTTGATCAAGTACTCCTGTTGCAGTCTCCATTCCATGTACTATATGATCATATGACACCATTTTAATTCCCTGTAGCCTTCTGTCATCTTTTCAGTGAATCGAGGCATACCATTTTAAGAATCAGATAAAAGTTGGTTTTGTGGATTTAAACCATATGGTTGATGGTAAAGGATGTGAACTTGAGTAAAGGGAAACATTTGTTGTTGTTAGCCCTTATTGGACTTCAGTAGAGAAACTGGTCATGAGTTCCAGGAAAAAGGCTTTCCCTGAGAAGACATTCCACATTTTGGTTCCTATCCCTGTCCTCCACCACCTATTCTATTTTCTTTCTTTTTACCTCTCTCTTTCTGGAATCACAAGTGGACTAGAAGGTGTTAAGGCCTAAAACACTTCTATCTGTGGTCAGAATCCACTGTGTTTGAAAACCAGGAGCTGTAATGCCTCTCTCACTTGGCTCTACCCACCAGCTGCCTTGAGTCTGGCAGCACCGGGCTTCTACAATTGAAGACATCTTTGCAGTGCGACTCGAGTGTGTTGTGAGCATGGAGGAGAATTTCATTGACTGCCATTGCAAATCCCCAAAGGAGCTCAGGAAGAATTTTGAACCAAGAGTTCTGGATTAACGTCTCTGTAGGAGCTTTGAAGAACTTTGAAATCAATTTCTAGATTGACACCTGGATTCAAGCAAAGCCTTAAACTAAATGACTTCAGAAAAAAAATCGTCAAATGTAATGAATTTCACTGTCAAATGAGCATGAAAATCATAGAATGGCTTAGGTTTGAGGAGTCCTGTGAGAACATTTACTCCAACCTCCCTGCCATGGGCAGGGACACCTCTCAAATAGACTTGGAAAAACTTGTCACATCAAAGTGACCAGTTGGTATTGTACACAATATTCCATAGAGGAAAGTGAAGCTTTAACTTTGTTTTGTGTCACGAATTTCTCTACAGCAATCCTATTCCCTTCAATTCCCTCATTCTGTGCTCTGTAATGAGTCACTTACCTTTATATAATTTAAATATTTAAGGCATCTTCCTATGATTATTTTTAAAGCGATTGCTGAAATAGAAACAAATGTCTCCCAGCACTGTGTATTCCTATCAGGCTCTTATAATCAGGATGATCGCTTAATTAGCATGTTTGTTTCCACTAGGGTATACCAATTAAGAGATGTAACCACACTGTTGTACATTCCTATTAATGCTTTTCTACATTAAAAGTAAGATCACACATTTCAGCAGGTGTAGCTTTTAACACTAATGGAAAATTTTCAAAAGAATATTGAGCTATTTTGCCATCTGTTTCTTACGCTTCTGTTCTTAAATTGTTAGAAACTAAACATTAAAGAGATTTTTTTTTGTTAGACCTGCCAGAATATTAACTTTACATCACAGTTTTTGCAAACATGTCCAAGTTAATATTTCAATGTAAATACTTCTGAATGAGCAATGATTTCTCAGAAATATTACTTCCACGGAAATGTCATCCTCACTTTTTTTTTTATTCTTGGTAGTTATAGCAGCAACATTTTTCTGAACTTTTTTTTATGTTGGATCCTTTGTTCCCCTTTACTCTTGATGTAAACATCAGAGTTTCCTCTGCTATATATATTTTTTTAACTTCTGCTAATTATGACCTTATTAAAAAAAAAAACAAAAAAACACAACAGACCAAAAAACCCCAAATAATGTACAGTTTGGAGTTATTTCCAATGAATTTTGAATCAGCAGCAGAGTCATCTAAAATTCTTATGCTGTCATCATTACTGTTAAAAATTATTTTGTCATATTCTTACATGTCTGTTTTAAACCTGTTTTGTGTTCAGCCTTTTTCTTTTCTAGAAGAAAATGTTTTTAAAAATGAGGTTTTTCACACACTCACTAAAGTGTGCTGATACATAAAGTACTCACAGAAGTGTGAATTTAGTCTGAAATTTGCAGGCACAAAAGTAACTGCCTTCTATTTGACAACTGCTTTTAAAAATTTACATATATTGGCCTAGTGAAGTTCTATAAAGAATCTGCTTGATTTTCAACTAGACTTCAACTAACTGATCCGTGGTACACCTAATTAATTCATATAGAATTAGTAAGCCTACATAAAACACTATTATAAACTCAATATTGCAAGTCTCAACCACAATTTCGGCAATATCTAAATGTCTCATGTGTCTCCCAATTTAGATCTCAGTCTTAAACAACACAGAACGTTTTACAGTCTTATTTTTAGTAGTTGTAGCATTGCAATTGTTCAAAGGCATTTCAAAGCTTTCTTTTCAACAGTGACAGTTCAGTTGATGGATAGTTCTGTCAACTCTTCTGTTTTTATAGAGGATATATTGCTGATTCAAAGGTAGCTGCCATTTTCACAAATTCCTGACTGTTAAGAAACATGAAGTAGAGAATTGTGTAACAGAATTGAAGTTTTCTATAGCTACAATGCTTAGAAAAGTAATTGGATAATACCATCATCTGTGTGAAATAAAAAGTAGTAAGTTTAAAATATAATTCTGCAAATGTGCTAACAACAGAACAGCAAACAAGAACTCATGTGAGTTGATTTCTTTTTTATGCAGTAACTACAGGATAAAAGAAACTCAGAAAAATGGGATTTTATCCCAACATTCTTTTTCTCAATACCTTTTAATGCATTTCACCCTTTTTATGAAGTACATTTATGAACTGGTGCCTCTGTAGTTACATTTCTTTAAAGCCTATCACTATAAAATTCTGTTTTCACTTCTTGTTTTCCAAACTCTAAGTACTCTTTTTGGTCCAGGAGAAATTTTACAAGAAAATTGGCTTATGTTGATTTCTTCCTGATAACAAAAAAGCTCTATAGTTTCTCAGAACAAAATACATTAAACAACATAAAACTTCTTGTTTGTGGTGGGTTTGTGCAAGAACGACTAAAATATCCTAGCATGGTTCTAAAAGCAAAGACCATTTCTTGAAGGAAATAGTGACACTAAGGTATACTAGCAATGAGGATTTTATTGCATGTCTGTCCTGTGTCCAAATGAGGAATGATTTTCTCTCTGAAGTCTCCATTTTTGTTCATTAGGCGGATATGTCCCTAAGGGCTTGACACAGGCAACCCTGAGGTGAGATTTCCATTTCCATCAGTATCAGAGAATCACAGAATGAGAGGAGTTGCAAGAGACCTCTGGAGATCAGCTAACCCAAATCCACTGCCAGAGCAAGTTCACCTAGATCAAGTTGCACAGGACAGGTTTTGAATGACTGCAGGGATGGAGGCTTCACCACCTCCATGGACAGCCTGCTCCACTGCTCTACCGCCCTCAACATATAGAGGTTCCTCCACATGTTTATATAAAGCTTTCTATATTCACGTTCATGCCAGTTACCTCCTGTCCTGTCACTGGGCACTGAAAAAACACTAGCTCCGTCTTCCAGACTCCCACCCTCTATTTATAAGCATCCCACCCACCCTCTATTATAAGCATCTTCCACCAGTCCTGGCTCACAGGAGAGGTCCCTGATGATTGGAAACTGGCCAATGTGATCCCCATCCACAAGAAGGGACGGATGGAGGAACCTGGGAACTACAGGCCTGTCAGTCTGACCTCAGTGCCAGGGAAAATGATGGAGCAGTTTATCTTGGGGGCAATAACTGCACACCTGAAGGATGCCCAAGGGCTCAGGCCCAGCCAACATGGATTCAGGCAGGGCAGATCCTGTCTCTCCAACCTGATCTCCTTCTATGATCAGGTGACCCGCCTGGTGGATGTGGGGAGGCCTGTGGATGTGGTCTACCTGGACTTCAGCAGGGCCTTTGACACTGTCCCCCACAGCAAACTGCTGGCTAAGCTGTCAACTCGTGGCTTGGATGCCAACACTCTGCGCTGGGTTAGGAACTGGCTGGAGGGCCGAGCCCAGAGAGTGGTGGTGAATGGTGCCACAT
>VWZE01001522.1:134951-148386 GCA_013396675.1 Eubucco bourcierii | reverse complement strand
TTTTTTTTTTTTTTTTTTGTGGCACTTTGATGAATTCTCTCCAAATGGTTATATTTTGAACCATTATTTTAAAAAGTGGGAGTACAAGAACTGTGAATGGCTTTCCAATATTGAAGCTCTCTAAATCCTGTAGCAGAGAGAAATTCAATGTCTTGCTCCTGCTATTAGTCTTTTTGCTGCAGCATCTCACTGACAAGAAACATTAAGTTGTTTGTCCGCTACATTTCTTAGATCTCCCCTAGAATCTTGATATTCATTACACAGCCCTATCTTCCATATAAATTTCCTGCACTGGTTGCTGCAAGATGTTTGATTTCATATTCACTTCTGTAGAATCTGGGTGGTTGGGGGGGGGTGTTATTTTTTATTTTATTTTATTTAAATTATGTTTTTATTTCTGGACCACTGCTAAGAATGTTGCAAGAAAGTTGAATGTCAAAACAAACTAATATTCATGGAGCTCCACTAGAACCACACACTGAGTACTCATGCCCAGTAACACATACACCCTTGAGATCTATCTTTTGGATCAGTTTCTTATGTGATCTATTGATACTGTGTAATGTAAATCAGAGTTCTGGGTCATAAAATCACAGAATCACAAAATGTTAGGGGTTGAAAGGGATCTCAAAAGATCATCCCCAACCTCCCTGCCAGAGCAGGATCACCTATACCACATCACACAGGAATGCATCCAGATGGGTTTTGAATATCTCCGGAGAGGGAGATCCTACAACCACCTGGGCAGCCTGTTCCAGTGTTCTATCACCCTTACAGAGAAAAAATGTTTCTGCATGCTTACATGGAAATTCCTATGCTTCAGTTCCTCCCACTGCCCCTTGTCCTGTCATTGAGCAGAGCCTGGCTCCATCCTTTTGGCACTCACCCAATTATATAAATACATATTTATAAACATTGATGAGGTCACCCCTCAGTCTCTTCCTTTCCAAGATAAAGGCCCCCAGCTCCCTCAGTCTCTCCTTTTAAGGAAGATGTTCCGTTACCTTAATAATTTTCATGGCTCTGCACTGACCTCTTTCAAGCACTTCCTTGAGGTCCTTCTTGACTGAGTGACCCAGAACTGGACACAGTACTCCAGATGTAGTCTCACCAGGGCAGAGTAGAGGGGCAGGGGAACCTCTCTTATCTACTAACCACAGCCCTTCTATTATACCCCAGAGAGGCACTGGCCTTCTTGGCCACCAGAGCACATTGCTGGCTCGTGGTCAACCTCCCATCCACAAGGAATCCCCAGGTCCTTTTCCTCTTCACTGCTCTTCACCAGGTCAGTCCCCAACCTATACTGATACCTGAGGTTGTTCTTGTCCATGGGTTTGCTCTTTCCCAAGTGCAAGACTCTATACTTGCCCTTGTTGAAATTCCCTTTGTTGAACTTCATTAGAATTGTCCTTGCCCACCCCACCCCAGTCTGTCTAAGTCTTGAGGAATGGCAGCACAGCCCTCAAATGCATCAGCCACTCCACCCAGTTTTGTGTCCTCAGCAAACTTTCTGACAGTGCACTCTGTGTCCTCATCCAGGTCGTTGATGAATACACTGAATAGTCCTGGCCCCAGCACTGACCCCTTAGGGACTCCACTAGATGCTTGATGTCACATTCATATCGTGGCCTGTGTATGAGACATCTGCGCATTTACCTCTTCAGCCACATTTATTATCTAATCAAACATTAGGATCAGGTTTGTTTGACTAGAAATAATTTATGTAACATTATTTTGGCTGGCATTAATTGTATTTCTGTCAATGAATTTCTTATCGGTGAATTTTATGCCAACATTTCCATTATTGCTTAGGATTGATATAAGATTTAACCAGCTACTGAATAGGGCAGATTAACACTTGAAGCTGCTAGAATTTTCTTGTTTAGAGATTTATCAAAATGAGTATCAGAGGAAGAGATGTTTCCTCAGCCAATTTTTAAGGACTCTTGAATATTATCCTAATTGAATGCATTTATTCATAGTATATGATGCTTGAAGTTTAGCAGTGTGCAGTGCTGTGATTTTCTACCAGTTTCATATTCTCAAGTGTAAAACATATTCTCACTTCTTTTCTCTGAAAAATGGATTCACTGCCTCACAAGGAGACAAGATGCAGGCATCAAGTTGTCTCAGCAGGAGTCAGGCTCGGTTGCCTCCACAAAGATGAGAATTTAACTTGGACTTCGTGTGTAAGACAGCAGTTTTAAGTTACTCTGGAAGAGTCTCTGGAAGCAATAGGGAGTCTCAGTTTTTCAATAGTATCTTGTTTCAGTACTGTAATTTTGCCAAGTTTGGAACCATAACCTCACTTCCTTTCCCTACTTTGCCCTTTGTCAATTGATACTAGACATTTTTCTCAGTCACTGCTGAGCAAGTTTGTATTTCATTTTGCTCATTTCACTTCTTGGTTGGTATACTAAGCAGGGATGCTTAAGGAATATGTTTTTTTTTTCATTCATTGAAAGATTGCTATTAATAATTTAGTCATATCTAGCTTACAATGAGTATTGCTGTTAGGTAGTTCTCTCAGCCACAGAATTATTCTAGCATCCTGGTGTCTTGCATAAAAGAAATATATATAAATTCATATTTCTGTACATACAATGTAATTTTAAAAAATAAAATAAATAAAAATTTATATATATATATACATATATATATGGGTTTTGTTTCTGTTTCTACCTCCTGTCTCACTGTACTTCACTAATGAACTTTTATGAGACATTGTTCCTCAAGGTTATGAAATCATTTTTGGGGAAGCTAATTCTTTTAAAATACTCCTTATTTTCGTTCAAATTCCTTTCACCATCATAATTGCTTACAGAGAGCACCTATTATATGTTTCAAATTATTTAAAAACAAACAAAAAAAGAATCTATTTGGAGTATCTGTCAGAGGGTCTTGAATACTGAAATATGATCACAACAAAACACTAGTACTACTAGTAATATAAGCTATTAGCTTCCTTCCTCTGGAGCACAGTTTCCAAGATCACCTAAAGGTGTTCTCTCTGATGAAAGCTCCCAAGAGGCATTTTAGCCATTAGAAGGAAGGAAAGATGTTTTCCTGATCTTGCTATTTTATGTACACAATAATAAATAAAGACAGTTGTTTTGGACTGAGAACACAAAGCTAATTTCAGCTGCATGATATGACTCAACCCCTCACGAAATATTTTCACTCTGGTTTATCTGTTACAGAGCGCATCAAATGACAGAGCTAAGTGAAAGTGCACAGCAACTCCCACTTTTGTGAAAAGTCTAAATACTTGAATATTTTTCCAACTGTTGGTAAATTTGAGAGAAAAAAACCCAAGCACAATAACAAAGGTCTTGCTTAGACTAGTTGATTTTATGATTTTATGTCTGTTTTGCAAAACTAACCAATTAAACCCTTTTACCATATATATCGGCAACTGAGGACAGAAGAGAAAAAAAATAACATGGACTACTCTCTAAAGTACATTTGAGAAGCAGATCTGAGGTACACATCCCAAAGATGGATAAAGGGGTTTTTATGAGCTATTGTATGTGTACTGTTGCAAATTTGGTTTAAATTTTGTTTAAATAATAAAAAAATCTTCTCCCTCCCCCCAACAGGTTTATGAGAACTTGTTTTGAATAGAATAGATAATCATGATGGTTATTTAAGGAAAAGTGACCATACTTTAGCATTTGGATTATTTCTTTTACTGAACTGATGAATCAGTCGACAAAAATTCCATTACAGTCACAGAATTGCAAATGTAATTGGAAAACTGCATGGGCAATATTCACTACAACCAGAAAAATTCAGATTAATGAAAGCAACAACTAAGTTGCTTTTGAAATTATGCACACGTATTCATTAAAACACCAAAGCATCTCCTTCATTATATCTGTTAAAATTCCTTTTGGGAGCTGCATTAGAACAAATACCTTTAGATGGCCTGGGGAAGTACAATTTAGAGGAAGGAATCTAACAGACCCACATTCTGGATTGTATCTGCCTAGTATTTGACATGAGAATTTTAGTAATACCAATTACTGAGCATTATTGCTTGAGCTAGCTGCTCTGCTAATATAAGAGAGCTGAGTATCTTATTGCAGTAAAGATTCTTTGCACACTGGAGTACAAACTGGTTTAGACTCTCCCAGGTACGGCCTGAAGCTGTGCCAGGGGATATTTAGGTTGGATGTTAGGAAGCGCTTCCTGATGGCAAGGATAATTAGACACTGGAAGGGACTGACCAGGGAGGTGGTGGAGTCATCTTCCCTGGAGGTATTTATGGAAAGATTGGATGTGGCACTTAGTGACGTGGTCTGGTCAATGTGGTGGTGTTAGGTCATAGGCTGGACTTGGTGATCTCGGAGGTCTATTCCAGCCTCAAAAATTCTGTGATTCTGTAAATCAACTCTCATAAGAATTTATGCTCCTAGAATACTTCAAAAAGTATTTGGCAGAGCAGAAAAAGGAACTAACACTCAAACCACAAAGATCTCCTCTTATGGGATATGGATCAGTTATTTATACTACCAGTTTTACCATAACCCACTTGTAATTTATGCTACCAACTGCATTAAGACTTTTACAGCCTTCAGGAACCCAATTTTGTAGTATTAGCACCTTCATTAAAATTTTTAAGCATGGGAAACAGTAATTGTTGGCAAGTTGCCTTGAAAAGGAAGTTAATCTGGTGACCTCCTGCATTTCAAACTGCATAACGCTGGCATAACTCAAATCCGAGGGTCTGGTAGGATAGATGAAAATAAGCTGACATTTAGAGACGTATGGTATTTTGACTTAGAAACCTTTGTGTTTTGGGAATATTTTGATTAAGAAAAAAATCTGAAGTACAAACAGAAGATGAATTAAAGATGTCAAAAGCATCTTAAAATTGGGAAATCCTGTTTGCTAAACAAAGTGGTCCTAAGAAACCTATAACTGTACCACCCTAGCCTTAAAGTCAATTCTGCAAAGTGAGCTGACTGGTCAACTCCTGACTTTCTTCTTCTGCCTGGACTTGGGGTTGTATTTGGCTCTCTGTGCTGAAAGCAAAGTAAGACTGTGATCCTATGACATCTAGCTACACTTCATACATTTTTACCGCTGAAATCAGTGGATGTTGCAGGCAGTTTTTTATCACACTCTTTAGCATACAAAAAGGAGACTGTGGCCTTCCACAGTATCACAGTATCACCAGAGTTGGAAGAGACCTCAAAGATCATCAAGCCCAACCCATCACCACAGACCTCAAGACTAGATCATGGCACCAAGTGCCACATCCAAACGCGCCTTCCAGTATCTGAAGGGGACCTACAAGAAAGCTGGTGTGGGACTTTTAAGGTGTCTGGTAGTGATAGGACTAGGAAGAGTGGAGAAAAACTAGAAGTGGATAGATTCAGATTGAATGTTAGGAAGAAGTTCTTCACCATAAGGGTGGAGAGACACTGGAACAGGTTGCCCAGGGAGGTAGTAAAGTCCCATCCCTGGAAGTTTTTTAAGGCCAGGCTGGATGGGGCTCTGAGCAACCTGATCTAGTGTGAGGTGTCCCTGCCTATAGCAGGGGAGTTTGAGCTAGATAATCCTTGAGGTCCCTTCCAGCCCTGACAATTCTATGATTCTATAATTCTATGAATGCCAGTAACACAGTGCTGATAATTAAGTTCATAATAATTGTAGTAGGAAAGTTGTTTCATACTGGAAAATCCCTTGGAAGGAGATTCTACTTTAGTATGTAAATACTTTTTTTCCATTCTAGAAATGTGAAGAATGCATTCCATGTGTTTTTATAGCAAGATGAGAAAGGCTTCTGTTTTTCTGTCTGCGATAGTAACTTCTTTCTGCACACTTCTCACTGAAGTTGTCTCTACTTATTTATGATAACAAACATAACAGACCCTGTAAGCTTCTGTTTTCCTGTTTTATCACTCTTTTTGTTGTTGCTTCGTGAATTTCATGAAGCTCCTTTTGGAAATACACCATTTGCATTTTTTCATTTTTCCATCCTGTTCTCCTCAGCCTAACAATTCCATCTCCATTCCTTGAAATATGCTAGAATTGCTCTGTGTAGGGATTTGGCAGAGGAACTTTTCTCCTACTTACCATGCAAATGTGAAGCAAAGAACACTAGAAAATGGAAGTGTGATGTATGGTTTAGACAGCTAGAATTGTCTAGAAGAAATGGATTTATCCCCATCTCCATGAGAATGCCCTGACATAGTGTTAGAGTAGTCATCTATAACTTGATTTTCAAAGGGACATTATTTTTAGAGTCCACAGAGACTTCATATCAGAATTTCAGAAATATTGTGTTCCTGTGTCTGTTGTTAAGCTGCACCCATGTTGTGCTTTGGACTAATAATTCTATGATGCAGTAGGTTGTCTAACAAAATCAGGCCATCTTCAGCTGGGTATCCCAAGCACTTGTAATCTTTTAAAAAATACTACACATATATCTTACTTCCCTGTCTATTAAAAGGGAATAATAGCATCTCATGTCACAAAAATACCAAGAATATGAACAAGTTATTCCTTTGACACACTGAAATAATACAGTAGTAAGCATCATTTTAAAAACCCTCATGAGAATATTAATAATCCTATATTCAGAGGCTCAATTAAATGGCATGCAACAAACAAAGGGTGAGCTCTTTCTCCTGTGCTGGTCATAAACCTTCTTGAGCCATGAAAAGCTGGAAGACGGTCAGGATTAGTAGATTGATGAATGAAAGAACAATCCACATGCAAAATTAAGTCCTATCAGCATTAATTCTGATATTTCTGAACTTCAGAGCTCTTGGTCTTTAACCCTAATACACTTTATATATATATATATATATATATATTTATTTTTTAATTCATTCTATTAAAGGTAATCTTAAAAGCTTCAATCAGTGTGATCCTATTGTAAAAAGCAGTAAAAAAATAGTAAGAGACAAGACGTGCCCTTAAGTAGTTTTATATATAAATAAATGAAGGTTTTTTTAAGAGTGTTTACATGTCTTGAGGGTTTTGGACTGTGGATAAAGCTAAGACTTTCAACATGCACAGCAATGAGGGTAGCCAAATGTCTCCACTAAAACAGCTATCTAAAGAATTGGCTTATGCTGGGCTTTTCCCTCCTGAGGTCAGGAAGCTACAATCAACCCTGCCTTTCTTGTGTTGCTGAAAGGGAAATGACTCTCTTCTAAATCCTACACAGATGGAGCAGGCTCCTGCCCATGGGAGAGAAGGTTCTGGTATCGAAGAGATGGTGCTTTTCCAAGCTATAAACAATCAAATCACATATGTTTTATCTCAGACATTTGAACAGCACTGGAGAAAATATTTTCTGTAAGATTCGGAAATATCCATCTTGCCTCTATAGACAGCCCTTAACCCAGTATTTTGCACATACAAACTGAGCAGTCTTATTCTTGCTGATTGATTTTCAAATTGATATTGACTTTCCAATTCACCTTCTCCTCACTGAGTACCTTCTATTCATCCGTCTATCGTATTTCTAGCAGGCTCATCACTGTAGCCTGTCGAGGCCTTACATAAATCATCTGAAACATAATCATATGTCAGATACCTATGCAAATGATTATTCTGTTTGCCAGTCCCTATAATCTAACAAATTTCAAAAGCACAAATACTATAATCCCTTCCTTTCTCTTGGCACTTTGCTATGTAATCTATTCATCTTGACCTGTTGTTTTATTTTAACCTTCCTCTTTTCTTTACCAAGAGCAAAAAAACACAGCTGAAAAAGAGCCTTTGGACATTACAACATTCCCCATGAAAACCAAAGCAAAGAATTTCATCATTGTGTTGCAATACTGTACTGCAGAGCAGGATATAGAACAGTGCATCCTGACTAAGTTTATTTAATTAAGCTTAATATATGTTCTTGGGGGGATTTTTTTTTCTTTTGTTCTGCCAGAGTGAATTAAACTGTCAATAAAAAGAATGCAATATTACTGAAGTAGTTGTGGTAAATTATTATAAATTCAGCTTAAAGAAGAAAAAAGAAGATACCTAAGATACATGAAAAAAACGTGTGAGTGACTTCACTCATAAGATATCTATTCCACTTGAATTAACATAAACAGAAATATAAAATTAGAAAATATAATTTCAATATATTGAACTATTTCCTGGTTAGGAAGAACTTTACAGAACATTTTTTATGTTTATTAATTTAAATAAATAAATACATTCAGAGATATTTGGAAAAGCGCCTCTTTAAGAAACATCTCTTCTTTGTCCTTAACATAAGTAACTATGAATGTTTGGCCTTTCTCTGTTCCCATTAACAAAGTACTTTATTTTCTTGCAGATATTTACCTTATAACATCATTCCTTTCTTTTGCATCAAAAAAGGGGCTGTGGCACTTCTTCATCAGAATTTTTACAACAAATGGTTCTCTGTTTAAATTTCAATTAGTGCATATCTTAAATTACTATCCTGAGCCTGAGTATTGGTATATTCTACTACAGTGAAATTTAATTAGCATCTCAGACTTCCTAGTGCATGTTTTACATGGACAAAGACCCACATGTGTGAAGGGAAGTGTCTGGGNTTTTTTTTTTTTTTTTTTTTTTCTTTCAAAATTCCATTGTGTTGTCTCATCCTTATAAAGGGAACACATCAGAGAAATAAAGTAAGATACAGTAGTGAGAGTTGTAAGTCATCTTAAAATGCAGTGGTAATCACACATAAACAGTCATATAACTTCAAGAAAAAAGGTAGTAAGACACAAAGGGAAAAGATAGAAGATGTAACAGATTTACATAATTATTTTCATTTGTATATGGACTAACAAGAAGTAACTAAAATGGCTATAGATGTCCTGAAGCTAATTCTTTGACCAGAAAATCGAAGCTTGAGATCAGGACTTAAACTTTCAGGAAATGAGTGGAATTCTTACACTGATGACACACAGCAGTTTTTTGATAATATTTTTCAAGTATTTTTATTTTGATCTTGGTATATTTTTGATATTTTCCACTGTCCTTCCAGCTGAAGGACACTGCTTAGATGATTTTGCTAAACATGCTCGGGCATCTTCTGTTCTATAGCATTCTTGCATGCAGTGAATTTGCCTATATTCAGTTTACATTTCTGAAATTAAAGTATCACAGTTACTGACAGATGATTGATTAGATTTGACAAAGAAAAATGAAGTATACTTGACATATAGTGTCTATACTGCATTGTTAATACTTTTCTGTGTAGCTGGGAAGATAATTTATCTATTTTCATACTTGTTTGTCTCCTACAATCATAAACAAACTTCAAGTAATCCTCTTGGCTTCACATGTTGCTCTGCTCTTCTCTTTGCTGCCTTGACATTCCCTGCACTACTCTTTTTGAAATATACATTTAGTAACACCAACAATTTAATAACCACTTCATTTTTTTTCCTAATAGACTAAGAAATGGGGAATATTTTTTTTGTTCATAAATATCCATCATTTAATGAATAAGAAAATGCTACTTAGTTAAAGAAAGAAAAAAATCACAATATAGAGAAGAATCCTACTTAAAGAATCAAAAGTGCTTATATTGTACACAGAATTGTACAGATAGCTTCAGTGATGTTAGTTACCGATATACTTGAACACTCATATGTGAATGATTTTTTAGTACAACCCTTTTAACAGATAAACATTAACTTTGTATAAGCTGTAACTGCCCAATATTGCAGTCATGAAAACAGACTGTTAATGGCAATGCATTTGTTGAGAGGCTTCATCCAATATTAAAAGACAATGAGTGTATGGGGACTAGAAACTTAAAGTATATTACATTTCTTTTTGAAATTTACAAGCCTGTTGCAGTAACAGTACCTCACACCTTGTTTTATTGACAAGTCCTGGTGCAGAGTATAATTAAATCAATCGGCAGCTGGGCATGACACAATGTTCTGATAAGCTTCAAGGTGAGGAAATTTAAATTGACTACAAACTATTTTGCAGAAAACAAGAAAAATCAACGTTTCCTAAGGACATAACTTTCACAGTCTCAAAAGCTATCACTGACTTTATCTTGAGTATGGATGACTGCATCTGTAATGGTTTAGCAGCTTCAAAAAAAAAAACCGAAAAAACCTAAGGTTTAGATTTCTGTCTATAAATTTTTAAAACAGAGCTTTGCTTTTTTTTTTTTTTTAATTCTCTTCTCTTCTCTAGAGACAGGAAGAGAGCTCAATTGTAACATCTTATCCCTTCCTTTATCAGTTTTCTAATTAGCATCCTTTAAAAAAAGGGGGGGGAAAAAGAAAGGTGTATTATCTTTCATGAAGCATTGCTCAGGCATAATACAAGAAGATTTAGATGCAAGAACTGCTACTAAGCTAGTGGGAGTTGTCAATTAAATCCAAGGCATAACACTGAGAGTCTAAGTATACATTCAAGTGTTTCCATATGGTGGAAAAACCTCTCTGAACTTGAGCAATATTTAAATTTGTACAATATAAACATTAGGAAAATCCAGGTAGCATTTTGTTGTGCCTTATACAGAACATCATTATCCCAGGCAGAATGACTGCCTGTACTCTTGGGACCAGAGTTTAAGACCAAGCCTGAGTATTCCACTTTCCTAGGTAAAGGGAGCTCATGTATAATTGATGTTGATATAACATTAAATGAAGCACTCATTGTCTCTTTTTTTACTGCCTGACTTCAGAGTCACATTGACTGAAAACAAGGAGAAAAAGCAAGCAACCAGCTCCTCTAGATTGGTTAATTGCTTTAAAGGACAATGTGAATGGAAAAGGAAAGGCACTTCCAGCAGCATTAGTAGATCTGTGTCATTCACCAACCAGTAGTAGCAATATGTCAAGATGAAAGCTTTTCCACTGCAGAAAGTAAAAAAATCATATGCATTCACCCAGAGAAATAGTCCCAAGAAATTGGTTCTACTATACATACGCTGCAAAGATAGTCAATAATTCTACAGTGCCACAGCATTCTATTCTTACCACAGCAAAATTACTGAAGTGTGAAGCTGACTTGAATTTATGTGAAAACCAAACAAACACATTAGTTGTTGGATAATTACCAGACATCAAATAAAAATGTCTCTTTGATAGCCATAAAGTAGGATCTGTTTGACTGAATTTCTATGATTCAAAAAATTCTACGAAATTGTCAAAAAGTTCTCTCAGAAAGTTTTTAAAGAAAAATTCTGATTTTCCATTTTTAAATCAACCTTTAGTTTAGAAATAGTATAGTATAGTCTAGAAATAGTGTAGTATAATCAATTACAATGACTTGTACTAAACAATTAAAAAAAATAATTCTATTTTGTCACAAAGCCTTTTTTTCATAGAATCATAGAATGGTAAGGTTGGAAGGGACCTCAAGGATCATCTAGTTGCAACCCCCTGCCATAGGCAGGGACACCGCCCACTAGCACAGGTTACTCAAGGCCTCATCCAATATTTTTTTAAATATTTTCTACTACAGTTCAATTACAAAATGTTCCAAAATCCTTCTGTTTTCACTAGATTGAAAATTCTTCATTTATAACTCTGTTCTCGGTACTAAACCTAAGTACTAAACCTAAATTAAAAAAAAAAACAAAAAAACTAAACCTAAATTGAAAGCATTCTCAAAAATACCTTTAGATCAGTGAATTGTTTCCAGTCATTGTTAATGCTGAACCCATAAATATACCTTATCAGCTACAAACTAACTCAAGCATTATTCAGTATGAAGCTGCACTAACTCTAAAAGGATATAAGGATGAGGTTGTTTGGTGATGCCACAGTACAGTGACTGAAAGAGCGGGTGATATTTAGTTTGAAAAAGAGGAGGCTGAGAGGAGACCTTATCACTGTCTGCAGCTACCTGAAAGGAGGTTGTGGAGAGGCTGATGCTGGTCTCTTCCCACAGGTAATTAGTGATAGAACAGAAGAGAATGGCCTCAAGCTGTGACTGGGTAGGTTTAGACTGGATATTAGGAAACATTTTTTCATAGAAAGAGTGTTCAGGCACTGGAATGAGCTATGCAGGGAGGTGGTTGATTCATCAACCCTGGATGTATTTAAAGGTAATTTGGATGTGGTGCTTGGGGATATGGTTTAGGGTGCACCTTGTAGAGTAGGCATATTGATTGGACTTGGTGATCCTGAGGGTCTTTTCCAACCTGAATATTTCTGTGTGATTCCGTATGTGAAAAATAAATATGAGGAAACTTCTTCAGGTTTCCATATGAAAGGAACTACTAAATAGAAAACCATTAAAGGAAGCTTCTTTGCCCAATGATTTCTGTTGAATACTAAAAGAAGCATATTTAAACTGTGGAATTTCTTGCACAGCTCTACATATCTCACAGTGTACCGGTGTTGTAATTCAATCTTGCATCATTTTATACTGCAGAGAATTCTGTTAATTACACATAGTTCAGGTGTTAAATGAAGCTCTTCAGTACTTCATTTGTACTATCAGGAGTTTCTGACAGCATGTATTTGAATGCCCTGACTATTAAACTATAAGGAATGAAGTGAAGTCTAGAGGTAAGATTAAAGATGAATAGTATGCCAAATAAACAAAACAAAACAAAACAAAAAAGCAAAGCACCAGCACACTCCTGGTCACTTTAGTTATACTTTAGTTATTAAAAACTTTGGAAATTTATCAATAGGAGGTTAAGTTTCAAACTGTCACAATCATGAAATACTGAGGAAGGAAATTTACCACTCAAGACACCACAACAGAATTAATATATTCTCAACCATAATGAATATTATTTTCAGATATAACATATCTACAAGCTGTTTAAAAAAAAATAATCAAAAAAACCAAACCAAAACCCACAAAATGCTTTGAAAAAAAGTTCTTCCAATTGTCTCTTTTTACAGCTATACCAATAGATTTTAATAAAAAAAATTGCTATAAAATTGCCTACGCTCTATTCTTAGACTACCATGGCTACAAAAGCACTACTTCTACAAAACGGTAACAGTCAGAAATGTGAGCTGAGACTCCCTATAATTCCAATGGTACCACTTATAATATGAAGCACAAGATATTAAAAATACAACTATATCAGAAGTTCAGAAAATCAGTTTTATTTAAATGTAAATTTAAAACTCTCCTCTCCTCCAATCTAACAGAATTGCATAGTCCACTGATTTTAATTAAGATGAGAAAACTGTTTCGATAAAATAAGAAATGACCCCAACATGTGCCCCAAACTTTGAATGAAACTACATTCAAAGTGAATATAAGAGAAAAATGACTGCTAAAGTTAACTTTCCCTCTATGTTGTTTTCAGTCTTCTTTACTTTTGCTTTCCTTTCCTTTTTTTCATATTTTTTTTTTTTCTTCCATTTCCTTTGCCTTTTGGGGTATTGGGATCATAGAATCATAGAACGGTTTAGGTTGGAAGAGAACTCAAAGATCATCTAATTCCAATACCCTGCCATAGGCAGGCACCCCTCCCACTAGGGACGTTTTGTTG